>JAULAV010009852.1:0-83000 GCA_030789695.1 Scilla litardierei
GATTACGGTGCCGCGTACGCAAGCGTAAGTCTCAACTTCATTTATCGATCCTAACGTTGTTTTGACAGGATCCGACATTGGTATCAGAGCCATACGGGTTCACCCCGGTCAAACCGCCGCCCCGTCGAACCGATGAACGAGGCGTTGTCTTTTTCACGAATGTGTATCCTACCATTACGGATATGGTAGGAACGCTTCGTGACGGAGAGAACGCAGCGGTTGTTCTTTTCACATTAGGGTCTCCTACATTACGGATATGGTAGGAACTCTCTGTGACGGGAAGAACCGACCGTTCATATCGTCAAGCTCGCTCTCTTCATGGATGCTGAGTCTCCATTCATAGGGAATATGAACTCTCTTCATGTGGAGCGTGTAGTTTACGAACTTTAAAGTATGTTATTTTTCATTTTTGGCACATGGCCATTAGAAGATAACTACTTTCTCGACGAACGGGTGCTTCATCGACGAACGGGTGCTTCATCGAGGAAGATGATGGAAGTTATCTCCATCGGAGAAGATGATTTTTTGGTGCATGATCGCCATGGCCAAATGGGCTATGAAGGCAATGCACCCCCCCTCCCCATGCGGAGGGGGTTGGCTACGGCCAATAACCACCACGGCCACCCCTCTGGCGGGGTGTGCGGCAACCCCATACAAGGGGGTGGCCGGCCACGGCCAGGGCCAGGGGGCCCTGGCCGCGGCCAGGCCAGGTCCAGAGGGCCTTGGCGGGCCTCGGCCAGGGTCAGAGAGCCCTGGCCGCGGCCAGGCCAGGGCCTGGTCGGCACTGGCCAGAGGCCAGGGCCCTGCCGGCCCTGGCAGAGGCCAGGGCCGGCGCCCTGGGCTCTGCCAGGGCCCTGCCGGCCTTGGCAGAGGCCAAGGCAGAGCCTGGCCGGCCCTGGCCTCTGCCAGGGCCAGGGCAGAGGCCCTGGCCGAGGGGCCAGGGCCCCTGGCCGGCCAGGGCCCCTGGCCGGCCAGGGCCCCTGGCCGGCCAGGGCAGATGCCCTTGGCCGGCCTTTGGCCAGCCTCGGCCAGGGCAGATGCCCTGGCCGGGAGGAGCGCAGATCATTGGTTGTTCGACCAATCTAGGAGTTTTGGTCGACCAATCTAGCAAAAGGCCTTGGTCGATCACAAACATGTCGACTAGCCCATACGGGGTGGCAAAAGGCTTTGGTCGAACACGAATGTGCCGACTAGCCCATACGGGGCTAACGAAAGTCGTCTGCGGCAAAATTCTCCCATACGGGGGGAAGCGCCTGGATCCATACGGGAACCGGCGACAATGGCTTGCAGAAAAATCCCCTCAGGGGGATTCGGCCTTGGCATGGCTACGGCTCATTCCCGGCAAATGGCCAGGACGTGCCAAATATTTCGCTAGTATCATAAGGGTACTAAGTCGAAATATACAATTTTGAAAAATACGTTGTCATACGTTTTGAAAAATACGTTTTTAAAAACGCTTTTCCACTGCGAAGTACTATAAGAGTACTAACATTTGATAAAGTGATGGGGAAATATTGAAAGTTACTCTAGATTGTGATTGGAAACGAAGTGACCTTTCCGATTCTAGGGTAACATCTTCAGTATTTTTTGAAAGTAACTTATCAAATTATAAATGTCGTTCCAAGTGGGAGTTGAAATTAGAACTATCCAAATGGGATATTCTATTATCACTTCAAATGGGAATTACATTTTAAGAATTTTTCAATGCAATGTTTTTTGATCAAACCTTCGGTTTTGTGTCTTTTGCAGCATTTTAAAAGTAAAATGTCTTCCGCTTCAAAGAATATAGTCGCTGAGTTAAACAGAGGTGAAAAACTCAACGGCGATAATTACAAACTTTGGTCCATCAAGATACAATACGTTTTAGAGGAGCAAGAAATGCTCGAAACTCTAAAGAACGTAATGATTGAACCCGAGTCGGGCACTACGGCCCAACACAAACGAGACAATGAAGCTTTTAATGCTTGGTCTCGGAAGAACAAGATAGCACGCATTACGTTATTAAGCAGTATGGCTGATGACATAATGCGCATCTTCCGAGAGCATGACTTAGCCATGGACATATGGTCCAAGCTTGAGGAGAAGTTTGGTGGCACATCGGTGTCCAAATTTCATTCTTTAACTATAAGATTTGATTCATGCAAGAAACGTCCAGATCATTCCATGAGGAAACATCTGCGACATATGGCGAATCTAATCTCAGAGTTAAAGGATGCAGGTCATGTGCTCACGGATGAGCAACAAATCCAAGCAGTCATACGTTCCCTACCAAATGGGTGGGACCAAATGAAGATGCATCTCACTCATAATGAGAGCATCAAGACTTTCAGCGATGTTTCTAAGCACCTCGAATTAGAGGAAGAGCGGCTTGCGGCTGCCAAGCCAAGTGCAGAAGTGCACGTGGTTGATAGTTCCCCACACGGGGGAAAGAAACGTAAAGATCGTTCGGAGTCTTCTAATGAACGTAATAAGCAACCTGAGTCTACCAAGAAACCCAAACATGAGGGTGGGCACAAGAAATGTCACAAGAAGAAAGACTTGAAGAAGATCAAGTGCTTCAAGTGTAACAAGCTCGGTCACTATGCTCGTTCATGTACGAGTGGAGGTGACGAGGTAACTTGTAATACTAGTTACATATGTGTTTCTAGTTCAATATTTCTTGTGGAATCTAATCCATTTTAGATAATTGATTCAGGTGCCACCGACCACATAGCAAGGGACAGACGGTCCTTCGTGGAGTATCACCGGACACCCCAAGGAACGAAGTGGATCTATGAAGGAAAAAACACACGTGTTGAAGTGAAAGGCGTTGGGACTTGCAAGCTAGTCTTGGACAACGGCCGCACTCTCCTACTTCATAATGTTCTCTTCGCTCCAGATATTCGAAGGAATATAATATCTGTGGTTATGTTAATGGGTCTTGGCTATAACTGGTTTTTTCATGATTGCAATATGGACTTAAGTTGTAATAATACTCTTATTGGTACTGGGTTTGTATTTAAAGGATTTATTGTAATGAGTACAATGTATGATTCCTCGTGTAATGAAAATTTCCTTATTGCAAATTCTAAGACTTATGAGTCTGATGTGATTTGTTGGCACGCAAGGCTTGGTCATATTGGACCAACGCGTATGGATAGACTTGCCAAACGTGGCCTTCTATCCAATGTTTCAAAGGTTGAAATGTCGACCTGCGAACATTTCCTAGTGGGGAAATCTTGTCGCAAGCCGTTTGGAACCGGCACAAGGGCCGAGGTTCCATTACAGCTTATCCATTTGGACATATGTGGTCTGATGAATGTCAAGATAAGACGCGGGAAGTCCTATTTCATCACTTTTATTGATGATTTCACCCGATTCGGACATATCTATTTGATATCCCACAAAAGTGAAGCATTGGCTTGCTTTAAAAACTATATGCATTTAGTGGAGAATCAATTAGATTGCAAGATTAAGGTCTTGCGAACCGATAGGGGTGGTGAATATCAATCAACAAGTTTTAAGGAACTTTGTGATGAAAAAGGCATAGTACATCAAGTAACTATGCCTTATACTCCTCAACAAAACGGTGTTGCAGAAAGGAGAAATAGGACTTTAATGGAAATGGTCCGTTCAATGATGGCGCAAGCTAACTTGCCAATCACCTTTTGGGGTGATGCATTATTGACGGCCGCTTTCATTTTAAACCGCGTACCCTCGAAATCAGTTAGCTCCACTCCTTATGAGTTGTGGAACCAAAGGTCTCCTGACTTAAACATTTTGAAACCTTGGGGTTGTGCATCCTACGCACATATTTCCTCCCATAAGTATGGTAAACTTGGGCCAAGGGGAAGGAAATGTATCTTTATACGATACGCAGAAAACTCCAAAGGTTATGTTTTTATTAGTCAGGAAGACAATGGTGGGCTAATTGAGTTTGAGTCGAGGGATGTCACTTTCTTGGAAAACGAGTTTCCAAGACAGGGCGAGATAAGTCAGGACTTATCTCTATTTGAGATTTATGATCAAGAAGGATTACCTCATTCGAGTGGGAGAATTCTTGGTGAAAACGAAAATATGTTTCAACCTTCACCAATGGATTATACGAATGACGATTATCCTATTCCATACGGGAATAATGATCCAAGTGGGAGCAATTCTAACGACATTCCAAGTGGGAGTGATATTAGAATTGATCTAAATTCGAGTCAACAAGGACTTGAAGAATCTCAAATACGACGTAGTAGTCGTACAAGGTTGGCTCCTCTAAGATTTGAGGATGAATTTTCACAAACCTTTATGACTTTACTACAAGAAGATGACGAGCCTGCTACTTTCAAACAGGCCGTATCTTGCCCTGCTAAAGACAAATGGATGGAAGCGATGCAAGAGGAGTTAGAATCCATGAAAGTTAACCAAGTCTGGGACTTAGTTGACTTACCCAGAGGACGTAGAGCTATTGGAAACAAATGGGTTCTCAAGATCAAGCATAAGGTTGATGGCTCTATTGACAGATATAAAGCTCGCCTTGTCGCGAAAGGTTTTACCCAACAGGAAGGGATAGACTATGAAGAGACCTTCTCACTTGTTGCTCGTTTTACCTCGATTCGCCTGATTCTGGCAATGGTAGCTTGCTTAGACCTCGAATTACATCAAATGGAAGTAAAGACTGCCTTTCTCAATGGAGAATTGGACGAGGAGATCTATATGGAACAACCAACAGGGTTTGTAAAAGAAGGAAACAAACATAAGGTTTGTAAACTTCTTAAATCCATATATGGTCTTAAACAATCCTCGAGGCAATGGTATATACGATTTCAAGAAGTTGTCTTATCAAATGGTTTTACCATGCTTGATAAAGATAACTGCGTATATATCAAGAGGATTAAAAGCAAGTACGTTATCATGTCTCTATATGTAGATTACATTTTAATAGCCGGAAATGACAAGGGCTTTGTGATGGATATCAAGGCTTGGCTTTCATCAGTTTTTGAGATGAAAGACATGGAAGAAGCCGCATATATCCTTGGAGTTAAGATTTCAAGGAATCGTTCGAAGAAACTTCTTTCTCTTTCACAGGAGACTTATATAAAGAAGGTTCTAGAACGATTTAATATGCAGGACTGCAAGTCCATTGATACTCCTATAAGCAAAAGCAATAATTTATGTCTGAAATCATGTCCTAAGAACCAAAAGGAGAAAGAGATTATGGAAAAGTTCCATATTCCAGTGCAGTTGGTAGTCTTATGTACGCTATGATGTGTACAAGACCGGACATCTGTTTTGCCGTTGGAATGGTAAGTCGTTACCAATCCAACCCAGGGCAAGAACACTGGAAAGCGGTTAAAGAGGATAATGCAGTATCTTAAAGGAACTGCAGACTTGCAAAAGACTATGATAAGACCAAGAAGGTATACATAAGGTACATATCTACGCATGAGATGGTAGCGGATCCGCTTACGAAGGCGATCCCCAGAGATGTGTTTTACAAACACTTATCATCTCAAGGATTACGTAAGAGCTGAGTTGTACCAATATAAATTTCCATGTCTATAAATGATCAAATTTAATAAAAGAATAAGTTCTTTTTCAAACATTGCCTATGAATTTCTTGAGATATGTTTGTGTACATTTTTCAAATCTCAGCTATACTTTCTAGTATGTCGGACAGATTGAGGTTGGCTCTCTCACATGAGCAACCGCCTTATTCTATCTGACAGATAGAATAGAGATGAGACCTGTTTAAAGTCAAAATCATCAGACGGATGATTTAGAGTCATGACTTAAACAAAATGTTCGCATAAAAGATCTGCATCATATGGATGCTTACAGAAGATCTAAGAGGATTTTGAAATCCTATCTGTCTAAATGCGGGATGTGAGTCCAAAGGATTATTTGAGTAGAAAAAGGGACTCAAAGTCAGACATTGTGGTGTCTGATCATCATCCTTACAACATCATTGAGACATACACTCCCTGGGAAAGGAGCGATGTTGTAATACGTATTCATACTACGTATGCATTTTTGACCATTGGGTTAGAATAGTAAATAAGTTTACTATTATGTGAGACCCAAAGACCACATGGGTCTTAATTCATTACCCTTATGGACTCTAATTGGTTACTTTAGATTTGACCGGGTGATTGCTATCTTAGCATGTTACTTATGGACTATGGTTAATTCGGTCCGGCGGGGCATGTTAGAAAAGCAAGTCAAGTCAAGATCGAAAGGATCGCAAGAAGAGGAAGATTAATTTCGCATTCACATTTGGACTTTAAAGATTCAAAGCTGGCCAGCCAATTGCAATCCAGATGGGATTCAATTGTTGAATATAAAGTATAAGAAATATGAAGAAATAATCTAGGGTAAAGCATGCGTTGATCTACTCAACTTTGCACCTCGAGGAGTGTTGTGTATCTCTAACAAGTGCACAACAGCGGACTCTATGTGCATGAGGATCACACGGCCTATTTCTCGGTATGATAAACAGAAGAGTTAGAGGAAAATAAGTTTCCTTACAATCCCCTCAAGTGTGAGTGGGAGATGTTGGATATGGACGACATAAATACACCCATGAGGGGATGTATGAGGGTATACGGACCTCAGATGTCGTGTGCACGAAGGCGTGCGCAAAGGGAACCTTTTCTCGTGTGAAAAGGACCACTCGATAAGTGGAAAAAGCCACTCGATAAGTGGAAAAAGCCACTTTATAAGTGCAAAATGGCACTTGATAAGTGGATAAAGAAGAAGATAAATGAATGTGCTAATATAGGCTAATAAGCTTATATTTAGTTATTTCCTAAAATAACTACCCCTAAATCCTATAAATAGGACCCAAGGGTAAGGCATTCATTCACACTTTCCATGCCATAAGTTTGCATAAGGCATCCTTATGTTCTTCTTCTCCCTTCCATTAAAATCCTCTTCTAGTTAGAGATTTAGGCGGTGAAACTCTGCTTCGATCCTCCGTGACGAAGTATCGACCATTGTGGCGAATCCGAGGGCGAAGTTCCGAGATTACGGTGCCGCGTACGCAAGCGTAAGTCTTAACTTCATTTATCAATCCTAACGTTGTTTTGACAGGATCTGACAATCTCCATACTCGGTCGAGTGGTCTATCGTAACTCGGCTGAGGGCACGCTGATATTCTTCTGTTGTGCGTGTCCGGTCTGGTCGGCCGAGCGAGCTTCTTTGCTCGGCTGAGTGAGTGCTTCACTCGGCCGAGTGACATGCTGTAGATGCCCAATCTTCTTCGTTTCTCCTCCTTGTCGCTCCTACGAAGTTCCTTCTTCTTCCACTCGTCTTCCATCGCTGAATGGCCCTTAAAGAGCTGTGGGTGACACTCCGGAGTTGGTGCAAATCCTCTTGATCTCAAAATCACTCCAAATCGCTCCATATCTCCTAAAATACGACAAAAACAAGAAATAGTGAAAAGCATCGCAATATTGTCGAATATTCGTGGAAAACGCAATATGGGCGATCATAACGGCATGCAAACATGCAGAAAAAAGGTGTTAAATATGGAGTGATTAAAATCCCCAAGCTTGCCTCTTACTCGTCCTCAAGGAAGATAAGTAAAGAGACGAACTTGGGACATGAATACAAAGGAAATGAAATGAAAAAGAAAGGAAACGAGGTGGAAGGGGTCGCTAGATTATTCTCTCAGATCTCAAGCCATAAGCTACACATCACGATAACTCAGAAAATACGAATCTCATGCTATAAAGATTTCATATTTTATTCAAACATGGTTCTTGCAAGCTTCTAAGAACAAAGTAAGGGACTCTCTAAATTCATGCAATCAACTCATATTCACATCATGAATTTCATAGAATATAATATACAATTCATTGGTGATGCACTTTTCAATCAAAAGTTATAAATGAAGCATATAAGATACACACCAAGCATGCAATAATGAATAGAATAAGAGTCATGGCATTCACATATTTATTTCAAATCATGAAAAATCTCCATATCTAATATATTTTGCAAAGTCTAAGCTTTATCGAATATTCCCATTCATGCACGTCTCCACTCTAAGGTCATACTCACTCATTTGGTTAAATGAATTCACCCCCCCAAAGCTTAGCTTGAGGCATCGCATCTAAAGGAATATGATAGTGGAAAATGGGATTTTTGCCTTGGGTTTCCCAAGTATTTTGTGGCTCCAATAATGAGATAGAGAAATATCTTTCTTTTTCTTTTTGACCTTTTTGTTTCTCATTTTTCTTTTTGGATTTTTGTAGGAGCTATTTGATTTGTATTTTTTGGTTTTTGTCTCCTTTTTGTCTTTTTGGACTTTTTGGAGCAACCTTTTTCTTTTGTAGGGATTTTCGTGAAATAAATACGATATAAGTAGCTTTAGGAGGTGAACTCAAGTGACATGTAGAGAATAAAAAGATATATGTGGAGAAGGAAATAATGTAACGCTCGGTTCACTCTAAGATGTGCACGAACGGTTCAATAAAATAATACTTCAACTAAAACTCATATGTAAGCATGTATATTCTCAATCATTTCAATAAATAGTGAAGTCAAGCAGTAAAGTTTACAACCATATCAGGCATGCAACAGAAAGTGAATAAGACAATAAATCTTATGCTTCAGATATACTAATGATGCGTGAATCTTGGTGCATTTCCAACAAAAGCATACTAAACACTAATCAATACATTCAGCTTCAATTAATGTCATGCATTCATATAGAAGAATCATCAAAAGAATATATAAGCAAGCACATGGATAGCAAGACTATGGAATACTCAAAGTAGCATGTCAAGGAATAATAAGCATAGTGATGGTTGGTAAAGCAATAAGAGATATCATCATACAAAACTCATCTAGCGGAAGAAGAGAAAGGAAAATAAAGAAATAAAAAATAAAAGAGAGGAAAGAAAAGAAAAACAAGCACACAACATGATGCATGGACACACATAAAAGGAAAATAAGATGGAAAATTCAAAAAGATGATGCAAAATTTTGAAAAATTCTATAAAACCCTAAAAATAAAGTAAAAGTACAACTAGATGGCTTGGAAATGCACTCCCCCAAGCTTAAACTTCACATTGTCCTCACTGTGATCATAAAAGGAAAAATATGAGGAACAACGATAAATATGAGGGAGGTGAATAAAAAATGTTGAAATGTATGACATGAAATCCTAATGCAACTACATGCACATGCAATGATGCATGAGAGCGCTTTCCCCCAAGCTTATACCAAACAATCCTATTCAAATGACTCGATCAAAAATATCACGTCTTCACTAAGCGAGATCAAGTCAAACAAATAAGAAAGTAAGGTTTCACTTGAAAGAAATGCTCGGTGGTGGGTAATTAATATATAATGGGTTTGGGGTGTAAAATATTTTTTGTTGCCGTCATATGAGGTGATATTTATTCAAGAAAATCTATACGGTGCTCTCGCTGTCGAGAGGATTCGTGTTTATTTAAAGCATAAAAATTTCTACACTACTGGATTGATATCACCTATAGCAAAAGGCAGATCCAGTATCTTTGCTAGTGCAGGCAATTGCTCCAACTGCTCCTTCCGTGGTTCTGCCAGATGCGTGTGTCCACACACTCCAACGAACTCCAGCAATACATCCTCCAGCATTCCCACAAGGACTCCACCTGTACCCTGCAGAGAATAGGATGCATCAGTTCGCTGCAAAAAAATTCACCCTCGTAATAAAAGTATCCCAAAGAGGATCGTTTATAGAAATATATGGAATAAATAATGGTGGACGATACTTCCCTGGAAATAATCCAATATCCTCACATGCCGTGATAGTTGTCTCCATGGTGTCTTCTCTATGCTGCTCAGGTAAATCTAGATCATAGGTGTGGACCTCATCAAGATGCTCCTCATCATCGTCAGACTCATCCCAGCGCACCTCTTGATCATATTCATATGCGTCTATGGGTGCTAACTCCTCGCTCTCCTCCTCGTATACATCCCATTGTACCTTTTGTTCATATGTATGTATATCCTGCAAAAGGCACGATGAGTCGTCAAAATCTGAATCACAAAAAACATCATACACGGGAGGGGAATCAAATGTAGGAGATGAGGGGGTGAAGATATCTCCCTGAAAGGGAGCCATAAGCTCTATGGGATAGTCCTCGGTGTCAATAGAAGGATGAGGTGGCTGTGGGAGCTCTAATGGAGTAGGATAGTGCTCGGGATCCTCATGAATGGCTGTGTCCTCGTCCTGACGCATGACCTCCTCGGTGATAAGCTCTGGCTCTGTGTGTAAGGCCTCCTCAAAAGCATGCTCTGCCTCGACAGTGTGCTCAATTGCCTTCTCATCAAATATCAATGTATGCTCTCTCTGGAATGGTGATGCTGGCTGCTCAGGTATGTCAACTTGTGGGGATGTATCATGTAGAGGGGAATGCCCGCAAGCAATCCGAAAATATAGTCTATCCCCCTCAAGACTGACATGAATGTCCTCCTCAATTGTTCCTGCAACTGAAACACGGTTCATAACAAAATCTGCAAATCGTAGCTCAAATGCATCACCTGCTGTAATGCTCTCTAAACCGGTGAACCTCACTGACTCCAAGAGGCCCTCCAATAATATCTGAAATGCTTCCTCCTCTGGATGCACACATGACTCAATTTCTGCTTCCCCCACGGCCTCTTCGTCCATCCATTCTTTATATGCAATAGTCGTATCGTAGGATGTGGAATCGATGACGGCACATTCTGGCTCTGGCAATATGACCGGTGATGCTTCTTGTCCATAATATGAAGAAGCAGAACTGATATATTTGGAAATCTCTGCAACCTTAAGCTTGAGCGCATTCATTTTAAGTACCCTCTTCGTCCATTCCAATTGAAGGTTGCTCTTATCAAGCCTGGCTTGTATTTCAATCTGGTGTGCATGCATCTCATCAAAAAAGTTTTCTCCCGTCTTAGCATTCTGATCATAATAGTATTCTCTCATCTAAGCACTCTGATCAAAATAGTATTCTCCCATCTGAGCACTCTGATCATAATAGTATTCTTCCATCTGAGCACTATGATCAAAATTTGGGGTCCACGTTGACGTGCGTTTATATTTCATATATTTGCGCACGTTTTCTTCCGTGTTTCTCCGTATTTTCCGCCGTCTTTTATTCGTTTTCTCGTGTTTTCTTGTATTTTCTTGTTTTCTTTCACTTTTCCGTGTTTTTTTCGTATTTTGCAGGAATTTACAGCATTTGGGACATAAAACGACAATATCATGAGTCCCCGGAGCAACGGGAGGAGTCACGCGTGATCCAGGGGGTCAAACGACGAAGATCTCATCTTTCAGCCCCTCACCCGACCGGTTGGTCATTTCCAACCGATCGGTTGATGAACGCGTGCACCATCCGGACACAAGGTGGAGCGGCCAAGAGGTCACCCGATCGGTTCGGTGACCGGTTCAAACGCCCCAATTCTCGGGAATTTGGAGCTGAGTTCCAACCGATCGGGTGACATCTCACCCGATCGGTTCATCTGTAGCCGCATCGCCTCAAAGATCGAACCAACGGCTCCACCCGCTCTCTTCAGTGACTGGTTGAAGCTCCTGAAGCCCGATGGCCAAAGCAACAAGCGGCTCACCCGATCGGTTGATGTTTCAACCGATCGGGTGGCCTTTTCTTCCGCCTTTGCACGCTGCTGATGCACTCATTGAAGATCTTCTATCATTTCAGAGGGATTTTGGGTGATCTCTTATTTTTCTAGCGTCGGCATCGTCGTTAGCTTTTCAACGATAGGTCGCATGCCCAAATCCGATTTTTCTAGATTTTTCTGGAATTTTCTGAGCGCAGCTATGTGCTGAAATTGGCTGTTGTCTGAAATTTCACTTCAACCGATCGGTTGGGAGTCCAACCGATCGGTTGAAGTCAATTTCAGCAGTTTCGTGCTCTCTGTTTATTCCACCCGATCGGGTGAGTTTTCACCCGATCGGATGGGCCTGTTTTGACAGTTTTGAGTGGGTTTCGGACCCGAACTGTTAAGAGTTTTTTGGGGGATTTTAAATAGGGGTTTGGGCACGACTTTGGGGAGTTCTTCCTCAGTTTTTCTAGGGTTTTTTGCCCCTTTCTCTTGTGAGTTTAGATTAGGTTAGATTAGGTTTTCTTATGTAATAAGTCTTGTATTGGATTGGAGGTTCAAAATAAAGATAAGTATTTCTTTCTCTTGTTCTCCATTTTTTGTGTTGTATTTCTTTTGCTTCATGATGAATGTTTGTATGTCTTTTGTGTTGGTTGTTTATATGTCTTTCATCATGGAGTAGTATTGATGAACCCTAATACGGGTTAGGGTAGGATTGATGCTTGGAAATTTACATTTGGCTTGGTTGCATGGCATGTGTTCGATGAAATGTGTCAATGGGGATTTCTAGCAATCTGGGTCCAATTCGTACGGCAACACACTGGTTGTGTTGGGGATTGGGGTCCGGTGCTTGTCCAGTCAAGATCCGCTTCGATGTATTGCTAGAATTCACATTTGACCTATTTGGCCATTAGGGTTACGCGGGGGTGTTTCATTGTCATTGGCAGGAGAAAGACCGCCTCTGACCATCGGGCCAAGGGAGAATAAACTTGGCGGTTGACTCCCTAGCCATAGCTCACGCCCCTAGCATTGACATGGAGTCCTCACGCGTGGGAACGGCTTGGACGAAGTGTTGGGAGTTATCATTGTGGCCTTAATGCTCCCGGTTGCGGAAGGTGTTAATGGACATGGGAATGCCCACCTTCCGGAACCGGGTAGGCCTAGCGTGCTTGGCACCGACCGAAATATCGGGCCATGGACGCTAGGTACCACCTTTTGGGGCAATGTCTCACCCTGGGTCAAGTCAAATGCCAAGTGTCAAGAATGCTCTAGCCCGTGTTAGCGGGGATTCATTTCGTGTCTTTTTCATTTCTTCTCTTTATTTCTACACTTCACCCATATCATCCGCGTAGCTAGCACACAACCTAGGCGAGGCTAGTAGCCACTCAAGCCATCCACCTCCCTGAGTTCGATAAACCCGCACCCTACACTAACCGTGCACTTGCGGTAAAACGACACTGCGCCCATACCGTAAACGGGGCGCCGGTCAAGTTCTTGGCGACGTTGCCGGGGAGGCGTTCGGTTTGATATTAGCTTTGCTTGGGTTCGTTAGACTACGCATAAAAACACAAAAAAAAATTTCTTTTTTTTTCTTTTTTTTAAAAAAAATATTCAATAACCAAGAAATTTTTCCCCCACCATTATATTATCTTTTTGTTATTCTCTTGTACTATTGATGCTCCTCTCTAGTTTTCTTATTTTTGTTGTCCATGTATCTTTGGTGTAACCATGTGGAGATCAAATTTCGATGCTCAGATGGGAGGATACGATCCTTATTCAGTTGTGGTTTGTGAGACTTGTCTTGAGTTTGAAATGAGAAAACAAGAGAAAGAAATACTTATCTTGAGTTTGAATCTTCAATCCAATACAAGATTTATTAACCAGAAGACCTAATCTAATCTAACCTAAAGCTCACAAGAGAAAGGGGCAAAAGCCCTAAAAAACTGAGAAAAGAATGATCCCAAGTCGTGCTCCAACTTCCCTTTTAAAAGCCCCCTCAAAACCCAACTGGTTCGGGTCCAAAACTGTCAAAAACGGCCCACCCGATCGGGTGAAAACTCACTCGATCGGGTGGAATAAACAGAGAGCTCAGATTCGCAGAAACAGATCTCACCCGGTCGGTTGACAAGTCAACCGATCGGTTGAAGTGAAATTTCAGACAGCAGCCAGTTTCAGCACATATCTGCGCTTAGAAAATTCCAGAAAAATCTAGAAAAATCGGATTTGGGCATGCGACCTATCGTTGGAAAGCTAACGACGATGCCGACGCTATAAAAATAAGAGATCACCCAAAATCCTTCTGGAATGATAGCAGATCTTCAATGAATGAGCAGTAGTGTGCGAAAGCGGAACAAAAGGCCACCCGATCGGTTGAAACATCAACCGATCGGGTGAGCCGCTTGTTGCTTTGGCCGTCGGGCTTCGGGAGCATCAACAGGTCGATGAGGAGAACGGGTGGCATGACCGGGTCGTCGTTTGGGAAACTTCAGCTTCAGATGAACCGATCGGGTGAGATATCACCCGATCGGTTGGAATTAAGCTCCAACTTCCCGAGAACTCTGTTGGGATGAACCGGTCGGCGAACCGGTCGGTTGACTTTGCACTTTGCTCCAACTTCAGTCCGGGTCGTGCACGCGTGCATCACCCGATCGGTTGGCTGTGTCCAACCGATCGGGTGGGGGCTGAAAAGTGGCAATCTTGGTCGTTTGACCCCCTGGATCACGCGTGACCCCTCCCGTTGCTCCGGGGACTCATGATATCATCGTTTTATGTCCCAAATGCTGTAAATTCCTACAAAACACGGAAAACACGGAAAAGTGAAAGAAAACAAGAAAACACGCGAAAACGAATAAAAGACGGCGGTAAAATACGGAAAAAAACACGGAAGAAAACGTGCGTAAATATATGAAATATAAACGCACGTCAAAATCCCCCAAGCTGAACTCTTCCTCGTCCTCGAGGAAGACGAGTGAGAGTAGGAGCTCGGAGGGAGAAAATAGAGAGAAAGAGAGAAAAAGAGAACTCTGTATCCTAGATCGCCCGTCAGGGCCAACAAAATCAAAAACGATACACCAAGCAAGCAGACGCCAAATCATATCACTAAACCAAGGAATGTGAGTCCAAACAAGTATCGTGGGCCCACGCAGTGAAGCGCGAGTGAGTGTGGTCGTGTGCTAGCAGATGGTGTCACTATCTACGATGTGCAATAAAGCTCCATATACACATACCCAAAGAAAGACCCAAATATCGATTCAATTTGAAATCGCGGTGAATATTAGCTCAAGCATGCATGAGAAGAGTATAAGAATAGAAGCGTATCATGCATCGGGGACTCCACAGCTAGGGACTAGGAAATCACCACACTATAGCCTAGGTAATCGCTAGAAGGTCCCTATGCCAAGTGTTTTCGAAAACGATGGAGGTTGAGAAGATGTGGAGTAGAACACTCGGTGCAAATTCTCGCCTTCCCCTTATTCACGGCAAGTAGGAAAATATTCACACTGGAATTTTTTTTAGGTTTTGGGTATTTGTATTTTTTTTTCTTTTCATTTCTCATCTTTTTGGGTTTTTCTTTTCTTTTCTCCTTTTTTTGGATTTTTGGGAATTGGGATATTTACATGTGTACTCTCCCAAGTGGGAGAACGGTACACGACGAGGGGATTTGCACCAAGTAAAATAAAAATGAAATCGGATTCTAAACACTTGGGCAAAGGAGATATTTTTTCGCTAATCAGAGCATAGGCTAAATGGGTTATCCTAGTCCTTGTTTGTGGAATCCCGACACATGCGAATTGAAATATACGATATAAATATAGCATGCATACAGAAGCAGATAGTAGAAGCAAATACCGCATATTCAAATCGAAGAATGATAATCTAGGGGTCAACCAAGGATAGGTATATAAAACATAATCACAAGGTAGAAGCACACCAAACAGCTAGGCACGACGCACGACTCACAAAAAGCTAAGTGGACCCGCGATGCATGAAATGCAAGAGGACTCGATATCCTAGGGTTAGTGAATGTGATTATCGACGCTGTGCAAGGTGCGCGTGTGATTTTCGTGGCAATTCATCATAGGGTTCATCTCTAGGAGAAAGAGATAAAAAGAAGAAAAGAAAAAGAAAAAGAAAAACACGGAGAAAAACGACTCAAATAACGAAGAAAAAGAGACAAAAGACGCACGAAGTGCGACTCCCCCAAGCTGAAACTTGCATTGTCCTCAATGCAATAGTAGTGAATACGGGAGGGCAATGAAAATGGGGGGGAGTTACGCACCGACACAAAAAATGAAAAACACGAAAAACACATAAGCGAAACTAAAAAAAGAAAAAGAAACACTCAAATAAAAGGTATAAAACACGACAAAAGAACACATAGACACAGACACACAACAACGACACGCAAAAACAAGCACACAAAAGTCGATTTCCCCCAAGCTGAACATGACAATGCTAGCAAAATGATATGATCAATGGGGATGTAGAGATATGCTAGGTGAAAATCGGGAAAGAAAGAAATCAAAATGCAGGAGAGACAGTGTGCTCATTCTCCTCGGAAGAGGAAGAGGGTGAAATGATAGAAGGGCGTGACATGAAGGGTTATTAAGATGCAAAAGCAAATCCTAGATACGCTCCCCTCGCTAATGAGAGGAGACGAGATTATTCTAATCTAAACTAGAAAGCGGTAAATTTTTACACTACTGGATTAGGATACACCTGAGCATAGGCGGATCTAAGATCTGAAGTGGGGCAGGTAGCTGCTCTAGCTGCTCCTTTTGTGGCTCCGCCAGAAGCGCTGTGCCACGTGTGCCAATGGACCCAAGCAATGCACCTCCAAGCATCCCTCGTAGGTGTCCACCTGTGACCTGCAAAGGACGAGGTGCATTAGTCCATGGCAAGAAATTATTTCCCAAAATAAATGTATCCCAGAGATAGTCGCCGGTAAATGATGGTAAAATATATGAAATGTGGCGAACACTCCCTGGAAATGGTATGCTATCCTCTGTGCTAGCGACGATCAAATCCCCGCTCTCCATGAGAAGTGGCTCTCCAGGTGGTGACACACCGCAGCATACCTCAAGGGAAGTCGATCCTGTGTCCTGCGAGAGATATGGTGTGTCAAATATATATGAGTCTAAAGAAATAGGACGTGAAAAGCGAGACTCAAATGTGGAGTGAGAGTGAGTATGAAAATCTCCCTGAATAGGGGCAATATGCTCAAGTAGATGCTCAGCCGCAGAAGAAGTGGAGCGTGACGGTAGAGGTAGATGTGGCTCGAGCTCCATGAAGTGGACGATCGTATCCAAGCCTTCATGCACATCCTTCTCGACGATATGCTCCTGCTCCTCCATCTGTCCGATGTCCTGAATGACATCCTCATGGTTGACCACCGACCAAGGAGGAAGCTGTGACAGAGATGGCTGTGGAGGTGTATGTGGAGCGGACCCCTCGTATGTGGTCGTGGTGTCCTCGTCCTCACGCACATCCTCCTCGCTGGAATGCATAATCTCTGTAAACTCCTCAGTGCTCTCATAGGACTCATGTGGGGTATCCAAATCAAGACAAGAAATCTCTCCCACAGATCCTAGATAAATCTCCACATCCTCACTATCATCATCAAAAAATGCTTCGTCATCCAAGTGGTAGTGATGGAAAAATGGGGGTATCGGCTTGAGATGTGTCTATGGTGGCCGACGGCATGGTGGTCTCAACCATGAAAGTGGGTATATCCTCTCCTTCATCCCCTCTCCTCGGTGTTGGCTCGGTGATTGGTACCATCAAGTTTTGTAATATTTGGCCTTGGCTAAACATGGCACTTTCAAGGAGAGACACAATGCTTGATTCTTCTTGTGTTTGTGGAGGGGTATAAGGTTGATGAAATGGATGGGAGGTGTTTGGGCTAAGGTTGTGGGCAAATGTTTGGCCTTGGAGCGGGGGGAGGCTCTCAAGTGTAACTGGGCAATCATAATACACGTGCCCCGCCATCCCACAAGTCTCACAAACCACAACTGGATAAGGATCGTATCCTCCCATCTGAGCATCGAAATTTGATCTCCACATGGTAATATCAAAGATACCTGGACAATAAAAATAAGAAAACTAGAGAGGAGCGTCAACAGTACTAGAGAATAACAAAAAGATAATATAATAGTGGGGGAAAAATTTCTTGGTTATTGAATAATTTTTTTTTAAAAAAAAAGAAAAATGATTTTTTTTTGTGTTTTTATGCGTAGTCTAACGAACCCAAGCTAAGCTAATATCAAACCGAACGCCTCCCCGGCAACGGCGCCAAAAACTTGACCGGCGCCCCGTTTATGGTTTGGGCGCGGTGTCGTTTTACCGCAAGTGCACGGTTAGTGTAGGGTGCGGGTTTATCGAACTCAGGGAGGTGGATGGCTTGAGTGGCTACTAGCCTCGCCTAGGTCGTGTGCTAGCTACGCGGATGATATAGGTGGAAGTGTAGAAATAAAAGGAAGAAATGAAAAAGACACGAAATGAATCCCTGCTAACACGGGCTAGAGCATTCATGACACTAGGCATTTGACTTGATCCAGGGTGAGACATTGCCCCAAAAGGTGGTACCTAGCGTCCATGGCCCGATATTCCGGTCGGTGCCAAGCACGCTAGGCCTACCCGGTTCCGGACGGTGGGCATTACCATGTCCATTAACACCTTCCGCAACCGAGAGCATTAAGGCCACAATGATATCTCCCAACACTTCGTCCAAGCCGCTCCCGCGCGCGAGGACTCGACGTCAACGCTCGGGGCGTGAGCTATGGCTAGGGAGTCAACCGCCAAGTTTATTCCCCCTTGGCCCGACGGTCAGAGGCGGTCTTTCTCCCGCCAATGACAATGAAACACCCCCGCGTAACCCTAATGGCCAAATAGGTCAAATGTTATTTCTAGCAAACATCGAAGCGGATCTTGACAGGACAAGCACCGGACCCCAATCCCCAACACAACTAGTGTGTTGCCGTACGAATTGGACTCAGATTGCTAGAAATCCCCATTGACACATTTCATCGAACACATGCAATGCAACCAAGCCAAA
Source organism: Scilla litardierei (assembly GCA_030789695.1). Lineage (NCBI taxonomy): Eukaryota > Viridiplantae > Streptophyta > Magnoliopsida > Asparagales > Asparagaceae > Scilla > Scilla litardierei. Next base: position 18,623 of record JAULAV010009852.1, read on the forward strand.
TGTAAATTTCCAAGCATCAATCCTACCCTAACCCGTATTAGGGTTCATCAAACACTACTCGATGGTGAAGAACATGATTGAAAGCAATAATAATGACAAACAAACATTCACCATCAAGCAAAGCAAATACAACACAAAACAATGAAATGAGAAAACAAGAGAAAGAAATACTTATCTTGAGTTTGAATCTTCAATCCAATACAAGATTTATTAACCAAAAGACCTAATCTAATCTAACCTAAAGCTCACAAGAGAAAGGGGCAAAAGCCCTAAAAACTGAGAAAATAATGATCCCAAGTCGTGCTCCAACTTCCCTTTTAAAAGCCCCCTCAAAACCCAACTGGTTCGGGTCCAAAACTGTCAAAAAATGCCCACCCGATCGGGTGAAAACTCACCCGATCGGGTGGAATAAACAGAGAGCTCAGATTCGCAGAAACAGATCTCACCCGGTCGGTTGACAAGTCAACCGATCGGTTGAAGTGAAATTTCAGACAGTAGCCAGTTTCAGCACATATCTGCGCTTAGAAAATTCCAGAAAAATCTAGAAAAATCGGATTTGGGCATGCGACCTATCGTTGGAAAGCTAACGACGATGCCGACGCTAGAAAAATAAGAGATCACCCAAAATCCTTCTGGAATGATAGCAGATCTTCAATGAATGATCAGTGGTGTGCGAAAGCGGAACAAAAGGCCACCCGATCGGTTGAAACATCAACCGATCGGGTGAGCCGCTTGTTGCTTTGGCCGTCGGGCTTCGGGAGCATCAACCGGTCGCTGAGGAGAACGGGTGGCATGACCAGGTCATCGTTTGGGAAACTTCAGCTTCAGATGAACCGATCGGGTGAGATATCACCCGATCGGTTGGAATTAAGCTCCAACTTCCCGAGAACTCTGTTGGGATGAACCGGTCGGCGAACCGGTCGGTTGACTTTGCACTTTGCTCCAACTTCAGTCCGGGTCGTGCACGCGTGCATCACCCGATCGGTTGGCTGTGTCCAACCGATCGGGTGGGGGCTGAAAAGTGGCAATCTTGGTCGTTTGACCCCCTGGATCACGCGTGACCCCTCCCGTTGCTCCGGGGACTCATGATATCATCGTTTTATGTCCCAAATGCTGTAAATTCCTGCAAAACACGGAAAACACGGAAAAGTGAAAGAAAACAAGAAAACACGCGAAAACGAATAAAAGACGGCGGTAAAATACGGAAAAAACACGGAAGAAAACGTGCGTAAATATAGGAAATATAAACGCACGTCACGTGCTTGGCACCGACCGGAATATCCGGCCATGGACGCTAGGTACCACCTTTTAGGGCAATGTCTCACCCTGGGTCAAGTCAAATGCCAAGTGTCATGAATGCTCTAGCCCGTGTTAGCGGGGATTCATTTCGTGTCTTTTTCATTTCTTCTCTTTATTTCTACACTTCACCCATATCATCCGCGTAGCTAGCACACAACCTAGGCGAGGCTAGTAGCCACTCAAGCCATCCACCTCCCTGAGTTCGATAAACCTGCACCCTACACTAACCGTGCACTTACGGTAAAACGACACCGCGCCCATACCGTAAACGGGGCGCCGGTCACACGTAGTATAATTCATAGCACCTGATCAACAAAGATAAATACCTGGAGAAAAATATCAGTGGCACAAAAGAATATAGAAATGATAATAATGGTGGCGGGGATGAAAATTCCCTCTTGTTAAAAAAAATTTCGTAGTCTAATCAACCTAATTGTGACAAATTGGCACCCAACGGGAAACACCTCCCCGGCAACGGAGCCAAAAACTTGCTCGAGCCCCGGATATACACCCGCAGAACGATTGTAGTTTTACCGCAAGCGCACGGTCAAGTGGCGAGCGCGTATCGAACACGAGGAGGTGGTGTTGGCTCCAATCTATCCTAGGTTGGTTTGACTACGAATGTTTTATTGGTGGAGATGGTTATGGAATGATATAATGGAAATGGTGGTGGATGTCTGTGTCGGTGATAAAGAAGTCGGATAAAGTATCGATTCAGATTTAATACAATAAAAGAGTCTAGAGCTAGGGAATCCCCACTACAGATCATCATACATCATTGTAAATAGTTAATCTCAATATTACTAGGCTTGTGTTGAGGTGAACTAGTCGTAACTGAATAGAGAACCAAGATCACGCTCTCGCACTATTGCCGGTCTATAGCAACCTAGGATGGGGCCCAATCTCTTGCAAACCCTAGCCTAAGCCACTAGCATTAGGATCGACATCATCGTTCAATCGCCCATCAAGCCCACTCTCGTGCAAACTCGAGTTACGATGTAGATTGTGATAGTTCGTATTCATCCAATCTCTTGCAAACGAACATTTGTATAGATTTACAATAAAAATCCTAGCTTTGGTCCAATCTCTTGCAAACCAAGTCTTGAAAATCTCAATTATAAACCTAAATCGAATATCTAGGCCTTCCCATCGATTAGAATCCAATCTCTTGCAAACCCCAATCGATGGAAATCCCTAGCTATCTGTAATAAATCGATCACAACCTAACCTCCTAGCAATTCTAGCAATTTAGAAATTCATTCATCACAAATCTGAAATTAGATCCATAGGGTTCATCCCCATGCCCTAGAACAACAAATCTACTCAAGCATAGCAATAACGATATGAGAATCAATAAAAATCATTGCTTGCATACAAAAAGATAGAAAAACAAAGATTCAAATAACAAGAACAAAATACTTAGCTTTGATGAAGAACTTCAATCCAAATACAAGCTTTGATGAAAATGAATTAATTATTTGCATGATTTGTATGATAACTAAGTATGTTTGATAAATAAGTGTGATTCAAGAGATATAGGATAACCCATGAAGCTTTAGTATTGATGAGCAGAAACTCTGATGTCGAGCACATATCTAGTTTCTATGCTTTTTCACTTTCTTTTGTATATAGCCAAATAACTGATCAAAGACCATCTTTGCATTCCATCGCGTTTACGTGAGTTTGCAAAAATCCCAAAAATAAAAATATAAAAAATCAAACAAAATTCTACAATAAATGGTCATTGAGGTTCTTTGTAACCCGATACCCTAAGATCGCCTGGTCTGGGATGCATAAACTGCTCCTTGCACTTCATTGCGTTTACGCAAGTTTGCAAGCCAAAAAGCCAAAAAATAGACAAAAGTGTACAAAACACATAAATTTCATATCCTTATCTCCATATCTATTTAGAACAAAGACGTGGGTAAAGTTGAAGTTTTTCTAGGACTCGTGAAAAAGTCTAGTGTGTTGATCTCCTAACTTCAATCGAATTATTTATCTCATTTCATGAACAACAAATTTATATCTTGCATGCTTGGTATTTGATTTTGATACAGTTACGCTGGATAGAGAATCCGTTGTGGAGTTTGTATTTAAATTCTATGGATTGAGTATATTGTCTGGTAGACTATGATAGGATTTTTCCTCTAATTTAATGTTAGTTTTGAGTTCTCTATACTTCTTTGAAAATCCATGATATATGCATGATGCTGGACTAGGATGCTATGTGTAGATGTGTATTCTCAGTTATTGCTCAGTTGGTGTTGTGTTTGCTACATGAGATGAGGAAACGATATTGTCACCCATACTCTTTGCTTTCTTTTATTTTATTGTTTTTATTCTTCAGTTTGCTCCTTACTAGTCTTTCTCGATGACGAGTACGAGGTAAGCTTGGGGGATTTTGATATGCATGTATATTACACATTTATTCTCATATATTCATATCATGTTTCACCCTCCAAATTGTAATTTTATATGCTTTTCGATGAATATTTGGACCTATTTAACTTTTGGAGCGTTTATGTTGATTTCAGAGAATTTGGAGCGAATTGGAGCGATACGGTGCAATCTGGAGATGAAGCCATGATTGATGATGCAAGAGTAGCAAGAATACCCTTGGGTATGAGTTGGAAGCACCAAAATACAAGGAAGAAAGTGTTAGGTTTTGAGGGACCCTTAGGACATTATTCTATGCATGTCCTACGTCGGACGAACGATAAAAGCAAACAGAAAAGAAAGCAACGGAAAATGTTAAACTATTTAACGAGCAAGCCCTAAGGATTTCAAGACCCTAGTCAGGATCTCTACTATCTTGAGGTGGATTTGACCTCCCCAAGATAGATCTAAGCTACTGCAATATAATAAATGAAATGCTTAATTAAACTACATACCCAGAAATTTGCTTGCACCGGCAAAGTGTACCAAACCACGTCCCGAGCTGCTCCTTGTCCCGAGATGAACTGCTTCCCGAACCGTACCACGTCCCGAGGCGAGCAACCCCCTTATCGCTGAGCTGACTACATACCAAAGAAGATTTCACCTTGAGTAGATCATTCGCCAAGACTCCAGATCGAATCCGAGCCCCTTTGTGGCTTTGCTAGAGCCCTTCAGGAGCAAGGGAGAAATATATGGAGAAGAGAATATTTATTTTAAGCTTAGATCCGAGCGTGCTCCAAACTTTTGCGAGCTACTCAGATCTAGAGCTTGGGGATGAGTTATGAGGAGGTGAGCATGCCCCTATTTATTATATAGGCGGCTGACCCCTTACACGAAGGCCAAACTTTGACAAATTTTCTCTCCCTCACCGTTGAGCTTCGTAATTGATACAACCTATCAAATCGAAGAGGGCAGAACGGTGAACACGTAGGAAAAAAACGGCACGTCATTTCGAGTCCGTTTGACCCCTCAAACGAGACCTCAAAGATGGACAAAACATAAGTTTCGCAAAAAAGCCAGCAGCTGCAGAAATTGGTTTCCAAAACCCTAGAGGTGGTGGGGCCCACGCGGGGCCCCACCTGCCATCCGCATGTGCTCCTAGCTGGGCACGTGCTAAGCATGTGCCCTACGGGCGTGCGCTGAGCACGTGCCCGTAGCGGGCGCGGGCGCCAGCCCGCTTAGCGGGCACGTGCCTCTATTTGCGGGCAGGGCCCTGGCTTGCTGGCACGGGCCCGCCCTGTCCACTGGGCTTATTTTACGGTCAATTCAGTCCAACAGATTGGGCTCACCTCCTTTTGATGGTTTTCGCCATGTCTTATGCATTTGGCGTCCGTTTTGGACGCCGTTCGAATCTACGTTTAGATCGGGACGATCCCATCTTCTATGTAACCTTTTTCACGTGTTTATTACATTAAATATGCACGTAAACATTTTACGACACATTTAATTCTCTTTTGCATCACATGCAAAAATCACACATCCTATATAAAATCTCCCAGTTACACTCAGAATCATTTATCCAGAATGCAGGAGCTAACTGCAAACTCATTGCAGTTTCTATCCCTTGCATCAAAAGCATATTCTTCCTAATTTCTACATATTACTTGACGAAGGTCTCACTCTGTGTGAGACCCCACAGCCTGACCTACTACATGTGGGGCTCAAAGCCCAAGACGGCAGCAACCGCGAGCAGCAGGTGTCGTCCTTGTTTCAGTATCATACTTATATGGTTAACTCATTGACATGAGTATTGTCGGAACCATCCTGACTGTGTCCGTGATGAATACTGCAGTTTTAGTCTCTTTGTCAAAACTATGCCGTTTAATTCAAGCCTAGGGTACGGTCAAATTGTCAACCCCAATAGCTCGAAGCCGGTTAGTCTCCATCGATCTTTAGTCAAACAATGTTGGACATCTTCCAACATAATTTGGCCAGAGTTTTCACTAAAGATCGAACTAACACTACCAAACTAACTCCCATTGACCGGGAGAGACGAATCCTATCTTGGTCATTACTCTCCTCGCACGTTTCAAATGTCATCCAACCAAAGACCTTTCAACGGGGCTTATTTGAGCCTAGATCAGTTAACTAAGTAACACCGTTCATGCACAGGTTCGTACAATGACCTCAAGTCAAAAGACCAACTTGCCTATCATCACTAAGAGTTATCATTGACAGATTGGTCAATCATAACCATATGATAACTCTTGTTGGGTCGTTCAGTGAAACCATTCTCCAATGAGCACATGTGTCTCATCTTCGACTTCGCCAAGTCAAACGATCATGAGATCATCGTCACCGGTATATGGTGAAAACTAAGACACAATGGTCTATCCGATGTTTTGATATCCTTTTCTCGAAACATCTACGACCACGAATGTTTCTAAACTTATGCTACTAACGGTCAAGCACTTCTCCATGATAGAGATCATCATCTTGATATATGTGTGACCTTGCATTAAGTCTCAGGACTTTACCTAAGCTTCTATTGATTACAACATTTCTATTAACTTAGATATATACTTACCAAACAGCTTACCATTATTTTGAACAAGATGTATGTATAGATACACAGGGATGAATTTGCCTCGAGGGCATACCCATCTCTCAACATCTCCCACTTGCATTTGGGCCCATTTACCCCGGTATCTCATACCGCATTTACACATAAGTCTTTCCAGACTTCATGTGGCAGAGCCTTTGTAAGTGGATATGCTAAAACGTCTACTGTATAGACTTAAGGGGGTTTCTATGTTTATCTTAGACCACATATTTGAATCTCATCCAAATAATTAACTCGGTCCCTTGGAATCCATAATTAATTTCTTGACTTGATCTCATCTAGCTCGTCATACCTTACGAGAATAATCCATAATAAGGTTTACTGGTCGTTTAGACGCTTCATACTTCTTTTTGATAAAGTGTCGAACTCTTTGACCACTTTGTCTGTAACGACCACTTTCTGGTAGTACGTATTTTAGTGCGTTTGTTGATTCGTGTGCGTATAATCGTATCTGGTTTTTATTATTATTTTCCGTAGCTCAGACGCGTGACTGGACCATGTATCCACGATCCCTTCGACGCCTCGATTGCCTCGATATTTTATTTATATTTTTTTGGGCGACGGCGTGTCGAATGGTGAAATTGTAAATACTCATTTACTATTTTAATACTTTTGAAATCAAATCCTATGAAGCAAATCTTTTAAAAATTAGATCAAAATTAAAAAAACCTAGTAATACTTTTTCAAAATCCTAACAGACCCCCCTAGGCGTCCACGATCTCCCACGTGATTCTCTCTAACTTCCCCTACAAAAGAGCCTACAGGAACTCAGCCTACAAAAAGAGACCTAGGCCTAACCCTAAGCCCCTCTCATAGCCCTACAACTAAAATACCCGAAACAAAACCCCAGGCTACCTCTCACCCCACGCACAGCTAACGTCCTCTCCCCTATCGAAACCCTAGTTCATCCTCTCTCCCCTCTCCAGACCCTTGAGAGCCCAGGCCACCACCTCGACCCTGGCGAACCCATCGTTGTCATCCGGCCATCATCTCCTCTGCACGCAACCTCCCCTACTCCAGCCCGCGCACCCAGGCCACTTCCCCCTCCATGGCCTGCCACCCACGCCCAGTCTGCTCAGATCCGACGTCAACAGTTCCCCCTCCCTGCCACAGGCCTCCAGTCTGCCGCCGCTGACTGCAGACAGCCCTTCGACCAACTGCAAACCTCCTCTCCCATTTCTGACGTCGGCAGATGATTCGGGTTGAATATTTCATATTTAACTCCCCATTTAGCCCGCTTATATGATGCTTAATTGGTCTCTAATACGTTCGTATTTTGTATATCGTCATTTATTAGAGAAACAACTTTATTTAAGCATAAAACAGTAACAAACTGAGTATTTCTGTACTTTTTATATTTTTCATGGCTAGATCTCAATCTCACGATTCCAACGACTATTTATTTGTATTTTTCGGAGATCTGTGCTAATTTCTATGAATTTTTGAATTCAGAATACCATTTAAATGGGGAAATACGGAGTAAATACGGCCGAAATATGGAGTATATACGTGCAACTCACCCGGGCCTGCCTGGCGAAATATCACCCGTTGGATTTGAATCCAATAGCCCAGAGGAACGATCGAAGAGGCAATGTGATAGCCGCTAGATATCGTTCTCACAGCACAAATCACTTCGATTCGAATTCAAATACGGGGCGACTCGGCATGTTGAGAGCCGTTGGATTCGCATCCAACGATCTGGAATGAAGCAGATCTGAGCGAAACAAGGGGACACATGGCGTTCATCAGAGCGCAGCTCGCTCCATCTGACGGACGTGAGTCGAGAAACGCAGCGAAGAAGCGGGCGAATTGTAGCCACCAGATCACGATCCGATGGTTGTGATTCAAGGCGGGGAAAATTCGATTTCACGGCGCATACGTGGCCACGTGGCCCGATCTTAGCCGCTGATCAAAGATCCTACGATCCAGATTAATCCGAGCTGAACTCGAAGCGGACGCGGGCGCACGATGCTCAAAGCACACGTGGCAAGCCCACGTCAAATCCCGCTCACATCCAACGGTCGAGAATTGAGCTGGCTGTGGGTTTGGGTTTAAGTTGATAATGGGTGCAGGTTTCGATCGGCTAAGCTATTAAAACCCGCAATGTTTCTATTTAAGCATATTCTAGGGTTTTTGTGGCAGTATTCTGGCGTATTGGGGGCTCTAGGAGCCGTATTTCGCTATGAAATTTGGAGGCCCTGGGGACAGAGGTTAGATCTATCATCTGAAGGAGATTTGGGGCTATTTGGAGAGATTTGGTGACATTTTTCCTATCTTTAGCCTTGTATTTTGCGTATTTGGCTTGGAATTGAAGTATTATTCACGTATTTTGATGATTTTATGATGTATTTGTCTATGAATACTGAATATATTCTCTCCATGCGTGGTTAATCTTCATATGTGTTGGTGTTGGTGTGGTTAGGGTGTCGTAATCATTGATTTTGAAATTTTTTTGCCCTATTTGCATTGTATAATCACATATTTTGTCGATTTCTATATATATCTTGTTTGGGTATGTTATACGGAGACGTGAGCATGCTTGAATAGAATAGGATCTTTGCAAGCTTATTCGTGATGCAACCCGAGCGGGCATTTGTGTTTATTTTCTTTATGAAATCGACGTTATACATGATTAACTTTTCGGCACTAATTAATGCGCTTTATCGCCATATTTTCCGACGTTCTCGTGCCCTAACCGGACGAAACGTTGAGTTATAGAAAAGGTATTATTTATCATTGATTGCACACACCCTAACGAAATCACTACCAATACATACTCTCCATATTAGTACCCCATATCGAATTCACCGTGATTATCGTAGGATTTTCTTTTTTTATTCTAAACTCTTGATACCATATCTTTAGGTGGTTGGTTATTATCGTATTATTACTCTTTACAAACTGAAGTTCGTGGTTTTACAGGTCAGTTGTCCCGTGGATACGATACCTGGACTCACCAGGATTATTACATGTTCGATCTCCTATGCTTGGGAGTAGCGCTCACATATTTTGAGACGAGTCAAGTTTTTGGCGTCGTTGCCGGGGATAACGGTACTTGCGAGCTACGATTTCAATTCGTTTGGAGGAACATTTGGTGAGATCCTTCCATCTTATAGTCTAGGATTTTTATTTGTTTTTTGTTTTGTTTTCTCTTTATATAAAATTCAAAAAAATGGAGTATATGAAATTCTATCGCACAAACAATTTGTATGATGCAGAGTACGATATTGCACACAATCACAGGATGGAGAAGCTCAAGATCGTTAGTTTTAATCAGACTGATTATGAAACTTTCTTTCAGGCCTGGAGGAGGTTCGCAGATAAAGTATCGAGCTATCCGCAGCATGGGTACACAAAGAAATAGCTCATGGAGTCCTTCCTATCTGGGCTATGACCACAGCTGTAGGAATTCTTGGGAGTCATGACGCCAACAGAGGCATGGAAATACATGGAGTCCTTACAAGAGACTGATCAGACCATTAACGAGACTTCAGAGTGCGATTCAACGGAGCCTTCATGCCTTGATCAAGGAGAGCAAAGCATAGACGTGCCATTGCAATCCTTAAAAGAGGAAGTTTAATTGATCATTCGAACACATGAGGCTACATCCCATCAATTCCAAGAGAACTTCCTTACTCAGAGTCAGCACATTCAGTATTCCATTGAAAATCTTACTCTGATTACCACTTGCTTAGAAGAAAATAATTCTTTTGAAATTAAATTTCAAGGATCTAATACGAGTTTATCTTCTATTGCAGGTATATCGAGCGAGCCATGTCACGATGAAGTCACGAATAAAAATATTAACATGGCAGGAAGTGTGTGCAAAAGGGAGGACGAGCTAGCAATTTTGGATGAACAGGAGGAGGAAATAGCGAGGGACATGGGCTTAGAGATTATCATTATGGAGCCCGAACGACTTTTTCTCCCAGTTTTTTCCCAAAATAACTTATCCCTCTCCCCAATGGCTGAGCATCATACCGAGAGTAGTGCACATCTTTCAGGGAGTAGTCATCAACATGCTTTATATTTTACTTTACTTACTTTGAAGACTATATTTGGAATATGTTTGTGGCGAAGAATTTTAGACTAATTTGTACTGACATAACTCATCTCTTGCAGGACATACATAATCACTTTATAGAGATGCTTGGAGTTGTGTTGCTGGGGTCCTATTTAGCTAATGGAGGATGAATACTCACCGAGGAGCGCAAGGAGCAAATAGAACAACTTCCTCCACCATTAAAGATTCGAGATCCGCCATTTGACCATGGTGTGTTCTTTCCATTAGTGTAGTTTTATATGCTTTCTAGGATGCTTGCTTTGAATAAACTCGTACCCCTTTCGCCATTTGACCACGATATCAGTGAACCTTGTGAACATCTCTGAAATGCTTTCTCCTTCCTGCATCTTAAACATTTCATATTTAGATTTAAACACGGTTTGTTTAGATTTCTTTACCTTTGTTGTCCCTTCATGACAAATCTCCAAAGTATGCCAAATTTCGTTGGTCATTTTGCACATGGAGATGCGGTTGAACTCATTTGCTGAGAGGGTGCAATGGAATGTATTCATAGCCCACGCATTGTACTTGATCGAGTCCTTCTCCGCCTTTGTCCTTGAATCCACAGGAGTAGTGGGCTTCTCAAATGGCACCTCCGTAATGTCCCATAGGTCTTGACCCTCCAAGTAGATCATCATTTTGATCTTCCAACTTGGATAGTTGGTTCCGTTGAAGAGCGGGGGTTGGACGGTTGAATGACCTTCTTCATGAGACGCGGATGAGGTGTTGAATGCCATCGCTGCAGTATGCTATAACCTCACTCTGATACCAATTGTAAGGATCGCCTTACCCTTGTAAAACTAACAACACACACTAGGGGGTGAATAGTGTAATGGCAATAAACTTGTCCAATTAAAATTAAACTTGCAAATGCGGAATTATAAATGCAAGAGGAAATAATTGACACAATCAATCCAAACGCAAACACAAAGTTTTATCCTGGTTCCCCAAACTTGGGTACGTCTAGCCTTACCAAAATTCACTATAATCCCACACGGAGAATCACTAACTCCCACTCAAAGAATTAGGGTTAGCCCTACACTAGGACACTAAACACCCACAAAAGAGTTACTCCCACAAAGAGAGTTATTCCCACTAAGAGAATATCCTAATCCCACAAAGAGATAAACTCACATAAAGAGAGAAAGACTAATTTCCACTAAGAGATTTAGTGTTACAAATTCACCAAGTAAAATAAATACTCTTACCTACGCCTTGAGATGCTTACTCATAAATGGATGCAAGGCATGGAAGAGGATCTCCATGTGTTGAGATATGCTTGAGAGAACTTGGATGAATTCCCTTAAGCTGGACATCAATGCATGAAGAGGAATGAGAGCTCAAAAGAGGGAATTGAGGGAGTTGGAGAGTTGCTTATAGATCTCTTGAGATATTCAATAGCATCAAGAAGTATAAGAGATGGCAGCACACCCATATATATATATAAACCCTATATCAAACCCCAAAACCCAAGAAAACAGCCAAAAGATCAATTCTGCAACGGCTAGAAACTATGTAAAAACGACAGGAACAGTCGACTGATGATCATAAGACAGTCGACTAATCAACGGCTAGAAAATATCCAACGGCTATAATCTAAGCCAGGACAGTCGACTGATGAAGTCGATACAGTCGACTGAGAAACAAGACAGGCGCCTGTAAAACCTTCAGCAGGCGACTGCTGCATGGGATGGAATAAAATAGAGAGCTGCACTCTTTCTCCAGATAAGCATACAGGCGACTGATGTTAATAATACAGTCGGCTGTCTTATAGTCAGGCGACTGTAATACCTTCATCAGTCGTCTGCTGTATAAGATGGAGAAAAGACAGAGAGATGCAAAGATTGCACTTTTGCTACTCAGACGACTGTTGGCCAATTCCCAGGCGACTGTAAATCTACATGCGACTATAAACTGAGCAGCAGTCGACTGCGCGTAAAGCTCAAGTTTGAGTCAATTGAAATGTTGACTTGAGCTATGCACATCAGGCGACTATAGAAGGATCTACAGGCGATTGAAAATCACCCAGTCGACTGTGTATCCTTCAGCAGGCGACTGATTGAAAGCCAAAGACTCCAAATGAGTCTTTGGACAAGATGAGCTTATTGTGTTGGATTATAAGATAATCCTAAGGCTCACTAAGATGGTTAGGTGCATATGCATGAATGAGTAAACCATCTAACAAGGCATTACATTAACCTAGACTCAATGAGAGAGAAAGCAATAAAGTAAATATTACTTGGATTACATTGCTTTTCTTAGAGTCTAAGTCTTTAATATTGATGCCTTGAAGCTCTCCATCATCTCCAAGCTTTGGCACTCCTTGAGTCCAAGCTTTGGCCCGTCTCCACTTGATGTCCATCCTTGCACCAAGTGATTAGTCTCCAAGAAAGATATTCTAGGAATGAAACTGTGAGACTAAAACATGAGAGTCATTAGCAACAACATAATGTTGTGATCATCATCAAAATAAGATTGGTATGAAACACCAATACTCAACAATCTCCCCCTTTTTGATGATGACACACATTATGTAAAATACAAAGAATTAAAGCACAATACTAATGAGCTCCCCCTACATATATGCACCAATTATACAATGAGCTACACAATAGTAAATACTCATTCTACTAAATAAGATCATGGTGACATATAATAGGCATGGATTACATAAACCAATTGAAATAGACAAAATCATGAAAACATGAATGGTTTAACTAATCACATATACCTCTTCCCATATGCATATGAATATATCTTCCCATATATATTTACATAATGCATATATCTCTCCCCCTTGACATCGTCAAAAAGGTGGACATCAAATATATCCCCCTTTGTCATCTTAACCAAGATATGACAATATGCAAGAAAAGAAGAGATGTATGATACCAAAGTGAAAAATTTAGTGGGTATCAATTCACTATCCCATGCTCCCCCTAGATCATAGAAATGGTCAAGTTTTAACTTCTAGGATCTAATACCAATTATACAATTAAAGGAGCCATAGGCCTAAAGTGTATCAAAGCAATAGATATGGAAAAATCAAGCTTCAAAGATACACAAAGATATTGCCAAAACAAATATAACATGAAACATGTTGGCAATAAACAAGAGGTTTGGTTTGAGACCAAAAATAACCAATTGTAAATAATGATCTCAAACATCCTTCGAAATGAGAACTAAAATATGTTTTAAAAATATTTTAAACATACAACATATTAATTCCCCTATTGACATACACATGGATCAAAAATGCATGTATGTCAATAAACCCCAAGGTCCCCATTTTCATGAAAAAAATAAATTTGAAAATATTTTCAAAATCATGAAACACACACAAACAATGGGCATGCTAAAAAATAAACATTCAAACACAATACCCATGCAATATGCATATGTGTGAGGAACCTAAACATTAGGCAACCAAACCCAAGAGGAGTTTGACTTCCTAATGTAATCACATGAGGTGATCGCATCCCTAACTAGAGAGTTGATGTAACTATCCCTCTCTTGCACACTAACCTTAGTGGGAATCCATAATCTTAAGGATTTCCTAGGCAAGGGTTTTGCCTTTGCAAGAGTGATGGATGTTGCATGCTTAGGTGTAGAAACTAATTTCTTGGCATGCAAAGAATGAGGATTTTGCTTCTTAGCAAAAAATGAAAGATTTTCATTCTTCCTCATCACCTTTTGATCTACATGCTTCTTGTTGATGTTATTGTTGTACAAGAAAGCATGGTGATTCTTCTTAGGTGCTTTAGCAATATTTCTTGTATTTGTGCCATAAGAGAAATTAGAGGTGGGTTTGGGTACCACATTTTGAATATAACCCAAACCTCCTCTATGATTTGCCGGATGTTATTTTTCCTACAAATCGTGGAGTGAATCCCTATAATACACAAAGCTTATGAGCTTACGGGATTCCTCTTCACATTTCAACGTAAGTTGTTGAATGTGAGTTCCTAAGCTAAGGTTTTAAGCAACAAGATTTTCATTTGTATGGCTCAATTCCTTAACTTGAGAGAGAAGAGTGTTTCTCTCAAAAGTGTCACAATCATGCATTTCATCATGAATTACACTAGCAATATCTAGTTCATGAAATCTACTCTTAGCAATCTTATATTTTGCTTTTAATTTATTGTAAGAGTTGATGCACTTACTAGCCTTTTCGGAGACCAAGTCGAAGTTGTTCTTGAGCTCCTCGTATGAGATCTTTTCTTCCTCGATCTCAACGTCGTCATCATCCTTGCTAGAGCTTGATGATGACTTCTCCTTCATAGCCATGAGCCACGATTCCTCATAGGAAGTGTAAGAGTTGAGCCAAGCTTCCAACTCATCTTCATTTAATCCGGAGGGGATTGGTGAAGGAACATCAATGGATACAAAGAACGTGTGAGCATCCTCCTTTGCATCCTCTTCTTCGTTACTTGGTGTGTCCTCATTCGAATCATCAAAGGTCCCAACAAGTCCCTTCTTGTTATTTTTGGACTTGGACTTCCCTTTCCAATGCTTCTTCCCTTTACCCTTGTAAGTTTCTTTGTTGGGTTTGGAAGGGCATTCAGTGGATAAGTGAACCATTCTACTGCAAGTATAACAAGTAGGAACCTTGTTAGAATTGGAGGCAAACTTTGACAAAGACTTACCTTGCTTGCATTTGAGGAGTGCCTTGAATTGCTCGACAAGATCCTCAATTTCTTATCCACTTGCATCATCTAGCTCATCTTCTTCACTAGGAGCTTCTCTATGGAATTTCTTCCTCCATTTGATTGGCTCCTCCTTGGCATGGAATGCAACCCCATTGTGCTTCTCCGACATCTCGGGCTTTGATGGTTGAATCTCCTTCTTGTGTTGAAGCTTCACTTCATAAGGCATGAGATTACCAATGCACTCCTCAACGGTGTATTTGGATGTGTCGTATGACTCCAAAATTCTGTTGGCCTTTGACACCCAACGAGGTGTGAGAGAGTCAAGGATCTTATCTACACGATCCTCTTGGGAAATCATCTTCCTGAGACCCTGCAAAGCGTTCACGATATCAGTGAACCTTGTGAACATCTCTGAAATGCTTTCGCCTTCCTGCATCTTAAACATTTCATATTTAGATCTAAACACAGTTTGTTTAGATTTCTTTACCTTTGTTGTCCCTTCATAACAAATCTCCAAAGTATGCCAAATTTCGTTGGCCGTTTTGCACATGGAGATGCGGTTGAACTCATTTACTGAGAGGCGCAATGGAAGCATCAATAAGTATAAGAGATGGCAGCACACCCATATATATAGGAACCCTATATCAAACCCCAAAACACAAGAAAACAGCCAAAAGATCAATTCTGCAACGGCTAGAAATTGGGCGAAAATGACAGGAACAGTCGACTGATGATCATAAGACAGTCGACTGATCAACGGCTAGAAAATATCCAACGGCTATAATCTGAGCCAGGACAGTCGACTGAGAAACAGGACAAGCGCATGTAAAACCTTCAGCAGGCGACTGCTGCAGGGGATAGAATAAAACAGAGAGCTGCACTCTTTCTCCAGATAAGCATACAGGCGACTGATGTCAATAATACAATCGATTGTCTTATAGTCAGGCGAATGTAATACCTTCATCAGTCGTCTGCTGTATAAGATGGAAAAAAGACAGAGAGATGCAGAGATTGCACTTACGCTACTCAGACGACTTTTGGCCAATTCCAAGGTGACTGTAAATCTACAGGCGACGGTAAACTGAGCAGCAGTCGACTGTGCGTAAAGCTCAAGTTTAAGTCAATTGAAATGTTGACTTGAGCTATGCATATCAGGCGACTGTAGAATGATCTACAGGCGACTGAAAATCACCCAGTCGACTGTGTATCCTTCATCAGGCGACTGATTGAAAGCCAGAGACTCCAAATGAGTCTTTGGACAAGATGAGCCTATTGTGTTGGATTCTAAGATAATCCTAAGGCTCATTAAGATGGTTAGATGCATATGCATGAATGAGTAAACCATCTAACAAGGCATTACATTAACCTAGACTCAATGAGAGAGAAAGCAATAAAGTAAATATTACATGGATTACATTGCTTTCCTTAGAGTCTAAGTCTTCAATCTTGATGCCCTGAAGCTCTCCATCATCTCCAAGCTTTGGCACTCCTTGAGTCCAAGCTTTGGCCCTTCTCCCCTCGATGTCCATCCTTGCACCAAGTGATTAGTCTCCAAGAAAAATATTCTAGGAATGAAACTGTGAGACTTAAACATGAGAGTCATTAGCAACAACATAATGTTGTGATCATCATCAAAATAAGATTGGTATGAAACACCAATACTCAACAGAATAAACTAAGCAATTTCAATACCCATGATTTGAACGATCTTTTTGAGATGCCAATTCCTTGGAAATGAGAAAACTAGAACATAACGACGTGTTATACTTTCGCTTGCGCAAAACGATGCTTGCATGTTATTTATTCAAATTAAATTAGAGAAATTATCATGTGTTTGATCTTATGTATGGATTATGTATATTGATGGTTTAAATCATGTTGGAAAGCGTATTATTGAGCCATGCCATAAGCGATTGATAAAATTTAATGTTTAGTAATCATTTGACTTCATTGCTCTTTTTACTAGGGACTAGCAAATTGCTAGTTTGGGGTGTGATTCGGTTTGAATATGGCATATTTAACACCCCATTTAGCCTTATTTTGTGCTTATATGATGTTTAATTGGTCTCTAATACGTTCATATTTTGTATATCGTCATTTATTAGAGAAACAACTTAATTTAAGCATAAAACAGCAACAAACTGAGTATTTCTGTACTTTTTATATTTTTCATGGCTAGATCTCGATCTCACGATTCCAACAACTATTTATTTGTATTTTTTGATATCTGTGCTAATTTCTATGAATTTTTGAATGCAGAACACCATTTTAAATGGGGAAATATGGAGTAAATACGGTCGAAATACGGAGTATATACGCGTAACTCATCCGGGCCTGCCACGTGGCGAAATATCAGCTGTTGGATTTGAATCCAACATCCCAGAGGAGAGGTCGAAGCGGCAATGTGATAGCCGCTAGATATCGATCTCACGGCGCAAATCACTTCAATTCGAATTCAAATACGGGCCGACGCGGCGTGTTGATAGCCGTTGGATTCGCATCCAACGGTATAGACTGAAGTGGATTTGAGTGAAACAAGGGGACATGTGGCATTCATTAGAGTGCAGCCCGCTCCATCCGACGGACATGAGTCGAGAAACATAGCGAAGAAGCGGGCGAATCGCAGTCACCCGATCATGATCCGACGGTTACGATTCAAGGCGGGGTGAATTCGATTTCACAGCACATACGGGACGATGTGGCCCGATGTAACGACCGGTTTTTGTAATGACTATTTTATATTAATAATATTGGATGTTCCCCCTTTGTGTGTTTTCCCGTTAGAAATCCTTTCGATTAACTTCATAGCGTCTTAATCTTAGTGCTAGGGTGATCCTAGAGGCCATAGGAATCTTTTCGAAGCTTCGCGCTTCAATTCGGCACTTTTCGTGCATCTTAGTCGGTTCATGAAGGAGAGCCAACCGACTAGATTGCAATCTAGTCGGTCGGCAACACTTCTCAGACCGGCTAGTTCTTGTCAGTAAAATTCGACTGAGTTACTGTTTTCGTTTAGTCGGTCTAAGCACGTTCGCCGACCGACTAGATCCTAAACTAGTCGGTCAGGCCTTGTACTCAGACCGACTAACTGTCAGTACTCATTATCTATCTCATTCGACCTTTAGTCTGTTCGTGAACGTTCACCGACCGACTAGATCCTAAACTAGTCGGTCGACGGGTCTTCACAGATCGACTAATCAAGCCTTCTCTGTACAGACACTGTTCACTGTTTGATTTTAGTCGGTGTCAGTTGGACGACCGACTGACTAGATCCTAAACTAGTCGGTCGACCACCCTTCTCTGACCGACTAAATTGCCCAGTAAACCTAGGTTAAGTTATAGCCGCCGCACTTTTTCTTTATTTAAACCCTCGACCATTCCCATTCTTTCTTCACTTTTCTTAGCTCATCTTCTTCCCCAATCATTCCCCAATCATCCTCTTACTTTCTTTCATCCTCCCGAGCTTCCCTCAACCTCTTTTGCACCGGCACCACCGCCGTAGGCCGCCAGCCGATCGCCAAAAACCCCAAAATCTCCTTTTTCCTCCAGATTTTCCCGACGAACTCAAATCTCCAGATCTGTAGCATTTCAGCCGCGAGGAATTATTTTCAACCATAGTTCTTCCGGATCGCTTTTCTGTTGCCGTGCTAAATCTGATTTGGCGACGGCAATCCGGAATCCGGCGAGATCTTCTTGTACCGTAGATCCGTAAGCGTCTCGATCTTCGCTTCGTAAACTGTTAGTGATCTATCTTTAATTCTCTGTAACCCAAACTGTAAATTAGAAACCCTAATTAAAAATGGATTAGTAGACGTTATAGGATTCCAATGCAAACTGGTTTAGAACTCTAAATCCAATTTTCTATTTTTCCATAACAGCGAACCCAATTTCCGTAGGATACCGATCTCGAGACTCTCGTCGAACAACAACTTCGGTACCAGGCAAGTGAAACTTGCCAACCTTGATTTAGGCCATGTTTTTAGGCCAACACTTTGTTTTAGCGTGAAAGAGACTAGACCGTGAAATGATAGCGGTCTAGGCGCAAATTCAATTCTAGTTTGACAACGAAGCTAGAATTTCCCTTGTCATGCCATGTCATACAATTGCCTGTCATGTTTAATTTTCTTTGACGGTACGCAATTTCATTTCAATAATTGCCATGTGCATCCATTTTACATCTCATGTTGCATGTTGCATCGTAGCACACGCTACAAATCCTTGTACAAATCCGTGTGTCCGTGTTACGGGCTAGGCACCCGTTATGCGGGCATAACCCTACGCCATACGTGTTAAAAACACTTCCTGGCTCGTGATCCAGAAGGGAGCATTACGTGTTCGGGGGTAATGCCCTGGCTCGACACACGTGGAGGGGTAGGGATAAACGGTCACTTGAGCGTAAGAGTTGGCCCGTACAGCCACTCTAGCCAAAGGGCGGAATCTCTGTGCACGACGTGCTTATAATACTTGTACTTGTCATGTAATTGTCTACTTGTCATGCCATGTTACTTGCCATGCTATAATCATGCCATAACCTAAACTGTTGTTGTTCTCATTGCATAAATGTCATGTCATACTTTACTCTAGAACTGCTAGGTTGTTACCACTTTCCTTTTGTTTCCTTGCACAAGTCTTGTAGACTTGCTGACATGTGCCCCTTCTCTTTGGGTGACGCATGTTAGTTGCTGAGCCAGAGATTGCTGTGGAGGGTGATGAGTCCGTGGAGTTTGTGCCCGATCCTGTTGCTGACGTTGAATACGAGGACACCTGTGACCAGTCCTAGTGTTCCTTCGTTCCTTCTTTGTTAGTTGTGTTGTTGTCGGTGAGTAGCACCGTTGTTGTTAGTTTCTTTGTTGGCCATGGTAGGCCTTTCCTTTTGGACTCTTTTGTTTGCCCTGTGGCATTTCTGGTTGTTGAATTTTATATCTGGACTCTGAGTTGAATAATTTTAATTATTTGCCTCTTTCTCTATTATTGTTATTGTTGTTTTCGAGTCACATTACTGGGACCTGCTTCTTTGTGATACTTGACGCTTATCGGACTTGCGGCTTTGTTGCTTCAAGTCTGAGCGGACCTTCTCACGCTTCGCCTCCTTATTTTTGGGAAGCAGGGCATGACAGGTTTCTTTGGTGGCCCATGAAGGTCCTTTCTGTAACTGTGACTTAATTGGAACAACGATAAGAATTATATGATGTCCGAGAAACAATTGCAACACCGAGTCATAAGGCTGAGAGTCTGATTTGTTTCGTTTTTTCTATGTCAATAGATGGCTGGGAGACGGAATACCCGTGCTGGTTGTGGTGTGCCCCCTCGCATCGAGGAGCCGGATCGGGAGCCCACCAATGGGGAGATTATGCGGATGATGCATCAGATGATGCAGGTGCAGCAGGGGATGCTGCAGAATGCTCGGAATGTTCCACCTGCTCGAGCAGCGCAGCCTGTTCAGAATGTCCCTCGCTTCGAGCCTGGAGCGAAGCAGTTTCGGGAGCTGGGTCCCGCTTACTTTGATGGGACCGAAGGACCCCTAGCTGCGGATGAATGGACCAGGAACATGGAGGACAACTTGAAGATGTCGAAGGTCGACCCTACTGGATGGGTTGACTTGGCGAAGAGGCAGCTCAAGGATAACGCTCGGAACTGGTGGGATGCCGAGGAGGAGTTGCTGGAGGAGCCGATATCTTGGGCTACTTTCAAGTCCAGATTTGATGAGGAATACTTTCCGAAGGCTGCCAGGAGGGAGATGGCGCAGCGCTTCATTGACATGAAGCAGGGGAGGTTGACGGTGGACCACTACCACCAGGAGTTCACTAGGCTGAGTCGTTTCGCA
The DNA here is from genome assembly GCA_030789695.1 of Scilla litardierei. Classification (NCBI taxonomy): domain Eukaryota; kingdom Viridiplantae; phylum Streptophyta; class Magnoliopsida; order Asparagales; family Asparagaceae; genus Scilla; species Scilla litardierei. The sequence goes on from JAULAV010009852.1 coordinate 39,454, forward strand.
CCAAAGATGATGCAGGATGCTGATGAGAGAGCCCAGAGGTTTCTGTAGGGGCTTTCTTTGGATCTTCAGAGCTATGTGACTTCTTCTAATGCGAAGTCCTATCAGAAGGTTTTGATTGCGGCGAAGAGGCAGGAGCGGATTATGAGCCAGAAGAGAGGGCAGATTTCTTGAGCTGGGAAGAGGCATGTGGAGTAGACTAGAGCAGTGATGAGACCAGGGTTCGGGCCCATTCAGCTGGTGCAGTTCAAGAGGCCCGGAGGACCTCCTACTCTGAAGACTTGCCATTTCTGTGGCAAAACGGGGCATGTCAAGGATCAGTGCCGGAAGATGTTGGGGCAGTGCTTGATTTGTGATGATCCTGCACATGCCATGAAGGACTGCCCGAAGTCCAAGCAGCCGTGGAAGGGACCTGTTGTAGCTCAACCGTTGCAGCAGAGGACACATGTACCTGCTGGACGTGGAACGCCTCTCGTTCCGCAGAGGCAGTCTTTTCAGCAGGCTGTTCAGCCGAGGCGGCAGGCGTTTCTGATGACTGCTGTTGAGACCGAGGCGGTGGATGAGGTTATTGCAGGTAACCCTCAGTCTAGCTGTTTCTTTCCTTAGTTAGTTTTAGTTATTAGATTATCTTTGGTTGCTTGCATATGTTTGTCTGCTAAGAATAGAACTTGATTGTTAGACTGTCTGTTAGGTGTGATTTTGGTTTGCACATTTCCTGCGCGAGTCCTCTTCGACTCAGGTGCATCGATGTTCATTATTTCCCGGAGCTTCGTGGAGAAGCATTCCTTGGCGACTTCCCCTCTTCCCAAGAGTTGGAATATCGTTACGTGAAATGTCGTGGTCTCGGTGCATCGTGGTTGCAAATCTTGCCCTTTGGTGGTCTGTGGACATGAGCTCTATGCTAATTTTATTATCCACGACATCATCAACTATGATGCCGTCCTCGGGATGGACTGGCTAGGGAGTTTCTACACCACGATCGATTGTCGGAGGAAGAAGGTGGTGTTCGAGATCCCTAGACATCCGGTGTTCGAGTTCAGCTGAGGTAGCAGTTCGCTTGGTCCTGTCAGGTTTCGGGCCAAGCCGGTGGAGATCGTTGCTATGCAGATGGAGCAGTGTCGGCTTGCGGTAGTGTGTGACTTCGACGATGAGATGGCATTTCGGTGGACCCCGAGAAGATTAAGGCTATCAGGGAGTGGCATGTTCCGCAGTCAACGTCCGAGATCCGGAGTTTCCTTGGACTTGCAGGTTATTACCGGTGATTCATTAAGGATTTCTCCCGTATTACCGAGCCGATGACCAGACTGACGCGGAAGGATGTATCTTTTGTTTGGTCTGATGACTGTGAGGAAGCTTTTGGTGTTCTGAAGGAGAAGCTGACGTCTGCCCCTGTTCTTGCTGTGCCCGACCGGAGTGGAGGATTCGAGATCTTTTGTGATGCCTCTGGCAAGGGTCTCAGTTGTGTATTGCATCAGCATGGGCACGTGGTTGCGTATGCTTCTCGTCAGCTTAAGGCTCATGAGAAGAATTACCCGACGCACGATTTGGAGTTGGCCGCTGTCGTGTTTGCGTTGAAGATTTGGAGGCACTTACTACTGAGTGAGAAGGTGAAGATCTTCACCGATCACAAAAGCTTGAAGTATATTTTTACTCAGAAGGAGCTCAACATGCGACAGCGTCGGTGGTTGGAGCTCATGGCAGACTATGAGATTGATTTGCTGTATCACCCTGGCAAGGTGAATGTGGTTCCTGATGCGTTGAGTAGGCTTCCAGCAGTGATGTTGTTGACTTCGCAGTGAAGGTTGCAGCAGGATTTTTGCGAGTCCGGTATTGAGATTGTTTTACCTGGAGAGGTCTCTTCGTTGATGTGTATGCAGATACAGTCGACGATCGTGGATAGGATCAAGGCTGGGCAGGCTGGAGACCCGAAGTCGGTGAGGATTCGAGAGTTGGTGGAAGCCGGTCTGCGGACTGACTTCTTGATTCATGAGGATGACTCGCTGAGGTTTGGAGCCAGGTTGTGTGTGCCGGCTGGGGATATCAGAGAAGAGCTGTTGGCAGAGGCACACAGTTCGCCGTATTCTGTGCATCCTGGTGGGACCAAGATGTACAAGGATCTTCGCTTGAACTTTTGGTGGCATGGTATAAAGAGGAGTATGGCTCAGAGTGTAGCCAAGTGTCTGGTTTGCCAGCAGGTAAAAGTGGAGCATCAGCGTATGGCAGGGTTGCTACAACCGCTTCCGATTCCGGAGTGGAAGTGGCAGCACATCACTATGGACTTCGTGACTGGACTACCTCGGAGTCCGAAGCAGAATGACGCGATTTGGGTGATCGTAGACCGATTGACCAAATCCGCGCACTTTATTCCTTTCCGAGTAGGACAGTCCACTGAGGCGCTAGCGAGGAGATATATGGAGGTAAATCTTTTTACTCTCCGTTTTAATTTCCTTTTCCTAGTATAGATAGTGATGTAATGTGAATCGTGCAGGATATCGTACGACTTCACAGAGTCCCTGTGAGTATCGTGTCAGACAGAGACACGAGATTCACATCTCAGTTCTGGCAGAGTCTGCAGAAGAGTTTGGGTACGATTCTGAGTTTCAGCACGACGTACCATCCGCATATGGATGGCCAGTCCGAGAGGACGATCCAGATCTTGGAGGACATGCTGAGGGCGTGTATGTTGGACTTCAAGGATTCTTGGGAGGATCATCTCTACCTCGTGGAGTTTGCCTACAATAACAGCTACCAGGCGAGTATTGGCATGGCACCTTTTGCCGCGCTAAATGAAAAGAAATGTCGATCGCCACTGACTTGGGATGACATTGGAGATCGGGAGCTGTTAGGACCCAAGATGATCGTGGAGGCTGTTGATGTTGTCAGGAACATACGGGAGAGTCTGAGGATTGCTCAGGACCGTTTCAAGCATTGGGCTGATGCAAAACGGCGTCCGTTGGAGTTTCAGCCATGTGACTATGTGTTCCTGAAGATTTTCCTGAATCGAGGAGTGATTCTCTTTGGGAAACGAGGGAAGCTGAGCCCGAGATACATTGGACCGTTTGACATTCTGGAGAGAGTTGGCGAGGTAGCCTACCGTTTAGCCTTGTCGCCATCTTTGGAAGGAGTTCACGATGTCTTCCATGTGTCGCAGCTTCATCGGTACATCAGCGATCCATCTCACGCTGTGGATTTCTCGGAGATCACCGTTCGCCCTGATCTGACATATCACCAGCTGCCAGTACAGATCTTGGACATGCATCAGAAGTCACTTCGAAAAAAGACCGTCGATCTTGTTAGGGTGATGTGGCGACACGGCTCGCCAGGAGAGTCTACTTGGGAGAGAGAAGATGAGATGCGAGAGTGCTACCCACTTTTGTTCCCTGACACGTGAGTGTTAGGAAATTTCGAGGGCGGAATTTTTCTTAAGGTGGGGAGGATGTAACGACCTGTTTTTGTAATGACTATTTTATATTAATAATATTGGATGTTTCCCCTTTGTGTGTTTTCCCGTTAGAAATCCTTTCGATTAACTTCATAGCGTCTTAATCTTAGTGCTAGGGTGATCCTAGAGGCCATAGGAATCTTTCCGAAGCTTCGCGCTTCGATTCGGCACTTTCGTGCATCTTAGTCGGTTCATGAAGGAGAGCTAACCGACTAGATTGCAATCTAGTCGGTCGGCAACACTTCTCAGACCGGCTAGTTCTTGTCAGTAAAATTCGACTGAGTTACTGTTTTCGTTTAGTGGGTCTAAGCATGTTCGCCAACCGACTAGATCCTAAACTAGTCGGTCAGGTCTTGTACTCAGACCGACTAACTGTCAGTACTCATTATCTATCGCATTCGACCTTTAGTCTGTTCGTGAACGTTCACCGACCGACTAGATCCTAAACTAGTCGGTCGACGGGTCTTCACAGACCGACTAATCAGGCCTTCTCTGTACAGACATTGTTCACTGTTTGATTTTAGTCGGTGTCAGTTGGACGACCGACCGACTAGATCCTAAACTAGTCGGTCAACAACCCTTCTCTGACCGACTAAATTGCCCAGTAAACCTAGGTTAAGTTGTAGCCGTCGCACTTTTTCTTTATTTAAACCCTCGACCATTCCCATTCTTTCTTCACTTTTCTTAGCTCATCTTCTTCCCCAATCATTCCCCAATCATCCTCTTACTTTCTTTCATCCTCCCGAGCTTCCCTCACCCTCTTTTGCGCCGGCACCACCGCCGTAAGCCGCCGGCCGATCGCCAAAAACCCCAAAATCTCCTTTTTGCTCCAGATTTTCCCGACGAACTCAAATCTATAGATCTGTAGCATTTCAGCCGCGAGGAATTCTTTTCAACCATAGTTCTTCCGGATCGCTTTTCCGCTGTCGTGCTAAATCCGATTTGGCGACGGCAATCCGGAATCCGGCGAGATCTTCTTCTACAGTAGATCCGTAGGCGTCTCGATCTTCGCTTCGTAAACAGTTAGTGATCTATCTTTAATTCTCTGTAACCCACACTATAAATTGGAAACCCTAATTAAAAAAGGATTACTAGACGTTATAGGATTCCAATGCAAACTGGTTTAGAACTCTAAATCCAATTTTCTATTTTTCCATAACAGCGAACCCAATTTCTGTAGGATACCGATCTCGAGACTCTCGTCGAACAACAACTTCGGTACCAGGCAAGTGAAACTTGCCAACCTTGATTTAGGCCATGTTTTTAGGCCAACACTTTGTTTTAGTGTGAAAGAGACTAGACCGTGAAATGATAGCGGTCTAGGCGCAAATTCAATTCTAGTTTGACAACGAAGCTAGAATTTCCCTTGTCATGCCATGTCATACAATTGCCTGTCATGTTTAATTTTCTTTGACGGTACGCAATTTCATTTCAATAATTGTCATGTGCATCCATTTTACATCTCATGTTGCATGTTGCATCGTAGCACACGCTACAAATCCTTGTACAAATCCGTGTCTCCGTGTTACGGGCTAGGCACCCGTTATGCGGGCATAACCCTACGCCATACGTGTTAAAAACACTTCCTGGCTCGTGATCCAGAAGCGATCATTACGTGTTCGGGGGTAATGCCCTGGCTCGACACACGTGGAGGGATAGGGATAAACGGTCACTTGAGCGTAAGAGTTGGCCCGTACAGCCACTCTAGCCAAAGGGCGGAATCTCTGTGCACGACGTGCTTACAATACTTGTACTTGTCATGTAATTGTCTACTTGTCATGCCATGTTACTTGCCACGCTATAATCATGCCATAACCTAAACTGCTGCTGTTCTCATTGCATAAATGTCATGTCATACTTTACTCTAGAACTGCTAGGTTGTTACCACTTTCCTTTTGTTTCCTTGTACAAGTCTTGTAGACTTACTGACATGTGCATCTTCTCTTTGGGTGACGCATGTTAGTTGCTGAGCCAGAGATTGATGTGGAGGGTGACGTGTCTGTGGAGTTCGTGCCCGATCCCGTTGCTGACATTGAGTACGAGGACACCGGTGACCAGTCCTAGTGTTCCTTCGTTCATTCTTTGTTAGTTGTGTTGTTGTCGGTGAGTAGCACCGTTGTTGTTAGTTTCTTTGTTGGCCATGGTAGGCCTTTCCTTTTGGACTCTTTTGTTTGCCTTGTGGCATTTTTGGTTGTTGAATTTTATATCTGGACTCTGAGTTGAATAATTTAATTATTTGCCTCTTTCTCTATTATTGTTATTGTTGTTTCCGAGTCACATTACAGGGACCTGCTACTTTGTGATACTTGACGCTTATCGGACTTGCAGCTTTGTTGCTTCAAGTCTGAGCAGACCTTCTCATGCTTCGCCTCCATATTTTTGGGAAGCGGGGTGTGACACCCGATGTTAGCCACTGATCAAAGATCCTACGGTCCAGATTAATCCGAGCTGAATTCAAAGAGGATGCGGGCGCACGAAGCTCAAAGCACACGTAGCAAGCCCACTTCAAATCCCGCTCACATCCAACGGTCGCGAATTGAGCCGGCTGTGGGTTTGGGTTTAAGTTGGTAATGGGTGCAAGTTTCGACCCGCTAAGCTATTAAAACCAGCAATGTTTCTATTTAAGCATATTCTAGGGTTTTTATGGCGGTATTCTGGCGTATTCGGGGCTCTAGGAGCCGTATTTCGCCATGAAATTTGGAGGCCCTAGGGATTGAGGCTAGATCTATCATTTGAAGGAGATTTGAGGCTATTTGGAGAGATTTGGTAACATTTTTCCTATCTTTAGCCTTGTATTTTGCGTATTTGGCTTGGAATTGAAGTATTTTTCACGTATTTTGATGATTTTATAATGTATTTGTCTATGAATACTGAATATATTATCTCCATGCGGGGTTAATCTTCATATGTGTTTGTGTTTATGTAGTTAGGGTGTAATATTCATTGATTTTGATATCTTTTCGCCCTATTCGCATTGTTTAATCGCGTATTTTGTCGATTTCTATATATATATCTTGCTTGGGTATGTTATACAGAGACGTGAGCATGCTTGAATAGAATAGGATCTTTGCGGGCTTATTCGTGATGCAACCCGAGAGGGTATTTATGTTTATTTTCTTTATGAAATTGACGTTATACGTGATTAACTTTTCAGCACTAATTCATGTGCTTTATCGCCATATTTTCCGATGTTCTCGTGCCCTAACCAGACGAAACGTTGAGTTATAGAAAAGGTATTATTAATCATTGATTGTACACACCTTAACGAAATCACTACCAACACATACTCTCCATATTAGTACCCCATGTCGAATTCACTGTAATTATTGTAGGATTTTCTTTTGTTATTCTAAACTCTTGATACCATATCTTTAGGTGGTTGGCTATTATCATATTATTACTCTTTACAAACTGAAGTTCGTAGTTCTACAGGTCAGTTGTCCTGTGGATACGATACCTAGACTTACCAGGATTATTACTTGTTCGATCTCCTACGCTTGGGAGTAGCGCTCACATATTTTGTGACGAGTCGGCAGCCGCTCCCCAGGCTGCTGCTGTCGTTACTGCCAATCGACCGCCCTACCTCGCTACAGATCCCCTGCCGCAGCCTCCTTGCTACCGCCTGCCACTGCCTGCAGATCACTGACAGCGCTCTGCGGCCCCTCGCTGCAGGTCTCCTTGCTGCAGATCCACGCCGGTAACCCCGCAGCCTCACTCACACCGTAGGCCATTGAGATCCGTCGTTGCCCCTTTGCTACGTCCCAATCTTCCGCATACTAAATGGTTAGTACACTATCGATAAGCTATAACCCACACCCTAGGATAGAAGATCTAATAAAGCTGGATCATTAAAAGTCGTAAGAATCGTATGTTACTTTTAACATGTTGAAATGAACCTAATTCTATTATATGTTTAATCAAAACAGAAAACCGGACGTGCCATAATGTAGTACTCGTCAAGACAAACCCAACGACACCAAGTTCATCAAAATCGGGCAAGTGTGCGAATTGTTATAAATTTTTAAATTTTAAAGTTTAACTTGTCGTTTTCACTTAAAGCTGAATAACAAGAAATTGACTCATGAAATGATGTTCACAAAAAATACCATGACTATCCATGCTTAAAATGTGACACATTGACATAAAATTTCTCATGTTTATGTTTCAAGAGTAAATAACGAAAAATACTAGATTGCAACATGTTTAATAAACAACCCCTTTAATTTCATTGTTGAAATTGTTTTTGAATGTTGTAATTCATGAAAAATGCTGAAATTAATATGATCAGATACTCCACAGTTTATTTGTACACACGTCGCTATATTGGACATTAATGGAACAACTTGAAAATCTTGAATTCGTGAACTCGTGCACCTCAAAAGGCGAAATCGAGAACTCGTGTGACTCATTTAGAATGGCTCGTGTTTCAGCACATTTTTGGATGGGGTTAGGGTTGAGCGGCCACTAAGCGTATGAAAGGATCCTCTCTTCAAGAGCACCACCTATACGGTGGGTTAGCGTCAATCACGATTATACCCCCGTGAGAAGAATGATTCTCTCATCACGTCTTAAAGGCGAGAACCATAATCATGTTAGAAAACATTGGATGAAACTAGAAATAATTGTTGCAACTTCATTCACACGTTAGAACTGCATATCTGCTTTAAATTCATTAGAACTGCATGTCTGCTTTAAATTCATTAGAACTGCATGTCTGCTTTAAATTCATTAGAACTGCCATGCTTAGAAGTACTTTGCCTTACTTTAAAGTTGCCATGTTTATAACCATGCTGCTGGTTGTAGTTCTTTTGGCCATGCTGAGGCCTTATCAGTTTATTTCGTGTATGAAAATTTCTGGATGTGGCTTTTTATTATATGAATGTTTTTATTGTTCTGAATGAATGCAAGAATTCTGCACGATAGTTGTCATAGACGCTTAATGAACTCGAGCTTCATCGCTTTAGTTCATGCGGACCTTAGTAGCGTTCTCGCTTCCGTTGCTTTAGGAAGCGGGGCGTTACAGGTTTTTGTGGTGGCCCATGCACGTCATGCATTTGCAAAAATTCAGAACAATAGAAATGCTATCATTAGCCAAACATCTAGAGAAATCGTGTACACGAGATTAATTCAGGGTTTTTTGTCGCAGAATGGCAGGAAGACGTAACACCCGACATGGACCCGGAGCTGCCGGAGGCGAAGATGATGACATCCGCCAGATGCTTAGAGTCATGAGAGAGATGCTAAAGGTTCAGCACCATCTGGTCCAGCAGGGACGGTAGGCTGCACCAGTTGCACCACCTCATCCACACTTTGAGTCTGGAATGAAGCAGTTCCGAGAGATGCATCCGAAGAGTTTCTTCGGAAGACAGGGTCCACTAGAGGCTGAGAAAGGTCTTTGTAGCACTGCGGATGACTTAGGTCTTGCTCGAGTCAATCCGAACAATTGGGTGGAGCTAGCCAAGAAGCAGTTGATGGTTAATGCCTGCAACTGGTGGGATGCTGAGGAGACTAGGCTAACCAAGCCTATTCCATGGGCTACCTTCTGTCAGAAGTTTGACGCCCAACATTTTCCCAAGGATACGAAGAGAGAGATGCAGTATCGCTTCATCGACTTGGAGTAGGGCACCATGACTTCGATGAGTACGAGACCGAGTTTGCAATGCTGAGTTACGTTGCCCTACCCTGGTGGCAGACCCAGAGGATTGTGCACACCGTCTCCAGTAGGGCTTGGATCTGGAAATACAAGCTTCGATGTCTACGAGCACATTTACTACTCATGAGGAGGTTCTGGTAGCATCGAGGAAGCACGAGCTGATCATGAATCAGAAGAAGGCGCGTCAGGCAGGCAAGCGCCCGATAGAGATGCAGAGGATGTTCCTAGGCCCGGTGTTCGTCCAGTTTAGACTACTCAGTTCAAGAGGCCAGCTGCACATGTCCCCAACCAAGCTCAGCTAACTTGCAACTACTAGACAAGATTGGACAAGTGAAGAAAGACTGTAGGAGGATGCTGAATCAGTGCTTAGTCTATGGATCACCCGATCATACTGCAAGGGACTGCCCCCACAGCACTCGACCCGCACCTGCTGGAGCACTGTACCTGCTCAACGGATAGTACCTGCACCTGGACAGCGTGGACCGCACCTGGTTCCACAGAATCATGCCTTTCAGCAGGCCTACCAGTCGAAGCACCGGGCATTCAATATAACAGCTGTTGAGGCTGAAGCTGAGGATGACGTGATCGCAGGTAACATCTTGACTAGTCTTTTCTTTATCCATACTTTCATGTTTGCTTAGTTAGATCATCATGCTTAACTTAGTTATATTATATCCTAGGTGTTATCTTAGTTTCATCTCACCCGACCTTGACCCTGTTTGATTCTAGGGCTTCTATGTGCATACTATCCCATAAATGTGTAGTGGAACATTCGTTTCCCACTTACACTCTTCTCAAGTGTTGGAATATCACAACTGGGAATGGTGTAGTGAAGGTTGCATTAGGATGCAGACCAGGCCCATTGGTGATTAGTGGACACGAATTATATGCTGATTTCATTGTCCACGATCTACCCAACTTCGATGCTATTCTTGTCATTGATTGTTTAGGAGCTTTCTATGCCACGATCGACTGTCACAGGAAGAAAGTAATATTCGAAATTCCTAACCACCCAGTGTTAGAGTTTGTCAGTGGAGGTCATTTGCTTGGGCTTGTCAAGTTCCGAGCCCAGTCGAATAGATTGACAGTTGCATCTATGATAGCTGAACTGGAGAAGCCTGCAGGAGAGAGATTTCGAAGAAGTCTTCCCATGAAGACATTTCTGGATTGCCGCCCGATCAAGCATTGTAGTTTGGCATTGATCTTATGACAGGGGCTCAACCAATTTCGAAGGTACCGTACCGTATGGCTCCTACAGAGCTGGAAGAACAGAGGAAGCAGTTAGATGAACTATTGCAGAAGGGTTTCATTCATCCCAGCGTATCTCCCTAGGGTGCACCCGTCTTATTAGTGAAGAAGAAAGATGGATCGAGGAGAATGTGCATAGACTATTGGGAGCTGAACCAGATCACAGTGAAGAACAAGTATCCGATGTTCTGCATCGACGATATCTTCGACCAGCTTGGTTGATCGAGAGTATTTTCAAAGTTGGACCTCCAGAGTGGATACCATCAAGTGAGAGTCAAGAAGGAAGATGTGCCCAAGACAGCTTTCTAGACCAAGTACGGGCACTATGAGTTTGTTGTCCTGCCATTCGGTGTGACCCACGCTCCTGCTGTGTTCATGAATATCATAAATCTTATCTTCTATGATTTCTTAGATAAGTTTGTGGTGATCTTCAAAGATGACATCCTAGTGTACTTGAAGAGCGAGGAGGAGCATGCTGAGCATTTGAGGATAGTATTGGAGACGCTTCATCGTCATAGACTATATGCCAAGTACAGCAAATGCGAATTCTGGCTGAACAGAGTTGTATTCCTTGGGCATGTAGTATCAGGAGCTGGCATTTCAATGGACCTGGAGAAGGTCAGAGTATTCAGTGAATGGCATACACCTCGATCAACATCGGACATTAGGAGTTTCCTTGGATTGGCCAGATAATATCGTAGATTCATCCGGGACTTCTCGAGGATAGTTGAACCTATGAAGAGATTGACGAGGAAGGACGTCAAGTTCAGTTGGTCAGATTCTTGTAAGCAGGCCTTTTGTACTTTGAAGGAGAGACTGACTACTGCACCTGTGTTTGTTATTTCAGATAGAAGTGGATGCTTTGAGATTTTCTGTGACGCATCATGCAAGGGCCTTGGATGTGTTCTGCATCAGCACAATCATGTGGTCGCATATGCTTCACGACAGTTGAAGGTCCATGAGAAGAACTATTCGACCCACAACTTGGAGTTAACCGATGTCGTCTTTGTATTGAAGATCTGGCAACATTTCTTACTGAGTGAGAAAGTGAAAATTTTCACTGATCAAAAAAGTTTGAAATACATATTCACTCAGAAGGAGCTGAATATGAGACATCGTAGATGGTTGAAGTTGATGGCTGACTACAACATCGACCTTCAGTATCATCTGGGGAAGGTGAATGTCGTACTAGACACCTTGAGTCGACTGCCAGAGGTGATGATCCTTACGGCTCAGTGGAGGTTACACCAGGATTTACAAGAGATAGATGTTGAAGCTGTTCTAGCCGTAGTCACTTCATCATTGATGAACATGCAGATTTAGTCGATGATTGTAGATCGGATTAAGGCTGCTCAAGCTGGAGATGTTAAGTTGTAGAAGATCAGAAAGCAGGTTGAGGCAGGACTTCGGACTGATTTTCTTATTCATAAGGATGGATCCCTGAGATATGGAAATAGAATCTACGTACCTGCAGGAGATATCTGATAGGATTTGATGAATGAGGCTCACAGTTCGCCTTATTCTATTCATCCTGGAGATACGAAGATGTACACAGATCTTCATTGGAATTTCTGGTGGCACTGGATGAAGAGGAGCATAGCACGGAGCATTGCCAAGTGTATGGTATGTCAGCAAGTGAAGGCTGAACACCATCGCACTGCTAGATTGCTACAACCTCTGTCGATTCTGGAGTGGAAGTGGCAGCATATCACGATGAACTTTGTGACTGACCTACCTCGGAGCACCAAGCAAAACGATGCAATCAGGGTCATCGTTGATCGATTGACTAAGTCTGTGCACTTTATACCTTTCCGAGTGGACAAGTCCACAAAGATACTGGAAAGGAAATACATGGAGGTAATGATCTGACTCATACCTTTATAATTTCTTTCTAGTACTAGTTTTGATGTGGAACATGTCGTGTAGGAGATCATACGCTTGCATGGAGTCCCCGTGAGTATTGTATCAGATCGAAATACGAGGTTGACGTCTCAGTTCTGGAAAGGTCTGCAGACCAACCTAGGTACCAGTCTGAAATTCAGCACTACGAATCACCCGCAGACCGATGGCCAGTCAGAGCGGACCATTCATATTTTGGAGGATATGCTTAGAGTCTGCATACTGGATTTCAAGGGCTCATGGGAGGATCATCTGCATCTAGTAGAGTTCTCCTACAACAACAGCTATCAGGCGAGCATTGGCATGGCATCATTTGCTGCTCTATATGGGAGGAAATGTCGATTGCCACGGAGTTTGGATGACATTGGAGATAGAGAGCTTTTGGAACCGAAGATGATAGTAGAAGCGGTTGACGTTGTGCGGGATATCAGGGACAAACTTCGGATCGCTCAGGACAGTTACAAGCATTGGGCAGATGCTAAACGACATCCTCTAGAATTTCAGTCGGGAGATCATGTATTCCTGAAGATCTCCCCGAATCGAGGAGTGATCCACTTTGGGAAGCGAGGCAAGCTCAGTCCAAGATTCATTGGACCCTTTGATATGCTAGAGCGAGTTGGAGAGGTAGCTTATCGCTCAGTATTGCCACCATCATTAGAGGGAGTTCACGATATCTTCCATGTGTCTCAGCTCCGTCGTTATATTAGCGACCCTTATCACGATGTGGACTAGTCTGAGATTACAGTTCGGCCAGATTTGACGGACGAGCAGCAGCCAGTGTAGATCCTTGACAGACGTCAGAAGACGCTCAGAAACAAGGTCGTTGATCTTGTTAGAGTGATGTGGTGATATGGCTCACCAGGAGAGTCCATCTGTGAGAGAGAAGACGAGATGAGAGAGCGTTACCCACATTTGTTTCCTGATCAGTATGTGTTAGAAATTCCGAGGGCGGAATTTCTTGTAAGGTGGATAGGATGTAACGACCACTTTCCGGTCGTACGTATTATAGTGTGTATGTTGTTTCGTGTGCGTATATTCGTATCTGGTTATTATTATTATTTTATGTAGCTCAGATGCATGATCGGGCCTTGTATCCACGATCCCCTCGACGCCTCGATCGCCCCGATATTTTATTTATAACTTTTTGGGCGACGGCGTGTCGAATGGCGAAATTGTAAATACTCATTAACTATATTAATACTTTTGAAATAAAATCCTACTGAAGCATATCTTTTAAAATCAAATCAAATCAAAAAAACAAAAAAACCTAGTAATACTTTTTCAAAATCCTAACAGACCCCCCAGGCTTCCACGTTCTCCCACGTGATTCTCTCTAACTTCCCCTACAAAAGAGCCTACATGAACTCAGCCTACAAAAAGAGACCTATGCCTAACCCTAAGCCCCTCTCATAGCCCTACAACTAAAATACCCAAAACAAAACTCCAGGCTACCTCTCACCCCACGCAGAGCTGCCGTCCTATCCCCTATCGAAACCCTAGTTTATCCTCTCTCTCCCCTCTCCAAACAAGCAAAACCCGAACCCTTGAGAGCCCAGGCCACCACCTCGACCCCGGCGAACCCATCGCCGTCTTCCAGCCATCATCTCCTCCGTGCGCAACCTCCCCTACTCCAGCCCACACACCCAAGCCACTTCACCCTCCACGGCCTACCACCCATGCCCAGCCCGCTCAGATCCGATGCCAGCAGTTCCCCCCTCCCTGTCGTAGGCCTCTAGTCTACCGCCGTCGACTGCAGACAGCCCTCCAACCGGCTACGAACCTCCCCTGCCATTCCTGACGTCGTCAGCCGCTCCACAGGTCGCTACTGTCGCTTCTGCCAATCTGCCTCCCTTCCTCGCTGCAGATCCCCACCGCAGCCTCCTTGCTGCCGCATGCCGCTGCCTGCAGATCGCCGACAGTGCTCTGTCACCCCTCGCTGCAGGTCTCCTCGCTGCAGATCCATACTGGCAACCCCAAAGCCTCACTCACACCGTAGGCTGTTCAGGTCCGTCGTTGCCCCTTCGCTACGTCCCAATCTTCTGCGTATTAAACAGTTAGTACACTATCGCTAAGCTATAACTCACACCCTATAATAAAAGATCTAATAAAACTGGATCATTAGACGTCGTAAGAATCGTTTGTTACTTTTAATATGTTGGAAAGAACCTAATTCTGTTATATGTTTAATCAAACCAAAAAACAGTCGTGCCATAACGTAGTACTCGTCAAGACGAACCCAACGACACCAAGTTCATCAAAATTAGGCAAGTGTGCAAATTGTTATGAATTTTTGAAGTTTAAAGTTTAAATTGTCGTTTTCACTTAAGGCTGAATAACAAGAAATTGACCCATGAAATGACGTTCACAAAAAATACCATGAGATCCATGCTTAAAATGTGACACATTGATATAAAATTTCGCATGTTTATGTTTCAAGAGTAAATAATGAAAAATACTGGACAGCAACATGTTTAATAAACAACCCGTTTAATTTCATTGTTGAAATTGTTTTTGAATGTTGTAATTCATGAAAAATGCTGAAATTAATATGATCATATGCTCCACAGTTTATTTGTTAACACGTCGATATATTGGACATTAGTGGAACAACTTGAAAATCTTGAATTCGTGAACTTGTGCGCCTTAAAAGGCGAAATCGCGAAATCGTGAACTCGTGTGACTCATTTAGGCCGGCCTGTGTTTCAGCACATTTTTGGGTGGGGTTAGGGTTGAGCGGCCACTAAGTGTATGAAAGGATCCTCTCTTCAAGAGCACCACCTATACGGTGGGTTAGCGTTAATCACGATTATACCCACGTGAGAAGAATGATTCACTCATCAGGTCTTAAAGGCGAGAACCCTAAGCATGTTAGAAAAATTGCATAAAACTAGAAATAATTTTTGCAACTTCATTCACACGTTAGAACTGCATGTATGCTTTAAATTCATTAGAACTGCATGTCTGCTTTAAATTCATTAGAACTGTCATGCTTAGAAGTACTTTGCCTTACTTTAAAATTGCCATGTTTATAACCATGCTGCTGGTTGTAGTTCTTTTGGCCATGCTAAGGCCTTATCAGTTTATTTCATGTATGAAAATTTCTGGATGTGGCTTTTTCTTATATGAATGTTTTTATTGTTTTGAATGCATGCAAGAATCCTGTGCGGTAGTTGTCACAGACTCTTAATGAACTCGAGCTTCATCGTTTTAGTTCATGTGGGCCTTAGTAGTGTTCTCGCTTCTGGTTCTTTGTGAAGCAGGGCATTACATTGTCAAACCATATGTTCCGGCTCCTTGATGCCTCGCATGCTTTTATTCGCTCCCACTGACCTTGAAAACTCTCTGGTCGATTCATATAAGTTCGTTCTTCTAATCACATTTAGAAAACAGACTATACATGAATGCTCCAGTTTTCATGGTCATCATGAGCATTAACATCGAGTTCGTTCCTAGTAGATCTGTACACATCTGCTGGTGAGACAGTTTCATCATAATCCATTTATAGGAGTTAGGATGATAGCCATTCTTAATCAACATAAGATGTACTTCACTATTTTCTTTCTGCACCAATCTTCTGTCTTGAAGATTTACTTGCAGCCAATAAGAAACATGTTCTTTAGGCATGTAAACTAAAGTCCATACTTTATTTACGGGAACGGAACTTTTCTGATTGCATCAAGCCATTTCATAGAGTCACTACTCTGAATGGCATCTTGGTAGTTGTCTAGGCCATCATCGACTATGATGTCTAACTCGACTCTTCGTCTCACGAGACTCAAGTAATCCTTTAACTTCTTAACGATTGATTTAATGAATATCTTATCGATAAGGTCCTCATAGAACCTTATCAAAACCTAGACATTACTATCTTGAACTTAACCCATAGGGAAGATTGTAACTCAGAGTCACTTTCCATACATCGCACAATGTCTAACAAAGTGCGATTCATGCTCTCTAACACACCGATGTGTTAAGAGACTTGATTTGAGAGAAAATCACATTTTCTTTTTAATTTACGCAATATTTATACATCTAAGAATTCGAGTTTTCGATCTGATCGAAGCAGTTCAAATACTTCTGTCATTTTGTTCTCTATTTTATCAAACTTGTGTTTCATCATGAACATGTGTCGTAATAAAATAAGATTAACGTATCCTAGCTAATTTAGACTTGGGTCTGGGTACATCCGTATGTACCAGACTACGAGTTCAACAACTCATTCTCCCAATGTCTTACAGAAGGAGTTTTGGCCATCACACCTTAGAGATATGATTTATAAGCGTTTATAGACTTCATAATACGAGAGGTCAGACCCCTCTTTATGCGACTTGTGAAGCTTAGTCTCTTCGGTACTGCCTAGTCTATTTAGCCATATAAGTTTTGTTATTATCTTGCATATTCATGTATTAACATTTAATACATTATCGTTATACAAATTACTCACATAAAACATTGCTTCAGAAACAAGGTGACGACATTCGTCAAAAATGTGTTTGACTTCCTACATGGTCCAAGAAATAACAATTGTTCCTCTTTCCAACACGTAGACAATCTATTCTCTTTTGTATAACGGTTATCC
This sequence comes from Scilla litardierei, assembly GCA_030789695.1. Classification (NCBI taxonomy): domain Eukaryota; kingdom Viridiplantae; phylum Streptophyta; class Magnoliopsida; order Asparagales; family Asparagaceae; genus Scilla; species Scilla litardierei. The sequence continues at coordinate 56,272 of JAULAV010009852.1, forward strand.
TGAAGCCGTGACATCAAATAAGTCACATTTTCATTTCCTCCTACTATTGCCTTTACTAATGATAGATAAAACTTTCTTTCTCAAATGACTTTCCTTAATGCCTTCTTTCTTTTCTAAATCTCATTTAGATATTACGCGTCTCAACAAAAATAATAGACATGCAGACATCTCCTATATCCAAACGCTTGAGCTTTGCAACCTTGAGTGTGCTCAACAAGTTGCTCGTCTCAAGAGCCGGTTAGGATACATAGTCTTGCACCATTCATGCACTCATCTTCGATTCAAACAATTTAATCGAAGTTTCGAACTTTGCGGATCGAAACCATTTTCCATACAATCTTGAGTGTGCTCAACAAATCGTATGGAGAAACATGCTCTGAACATCGATACGTTCAACATGCCCCTCATAGAGGCGAGTGATAGGTAGCGTGCATTTATTTTGTTGGACCTAGTGCTTAAGGAAATCATTGTCCTTAAGCATGTGCTTAAGAAGGTCATTTTAATGTCAATGAGAACATAGTTTATCCTATCAATTAGAATTTAAGTTGATATTCCATTAATCAATCATTAGGACCAGTTAACTTATTCTCTTAGAAAATTATGTTTTTGATTCCATCGGTAAACATATAACTATCCTAGTTTAGCATATGTTCAATTTTAAATATAGATAGAATAGATTTTATCTAACTATATCCTCCCACTATTTTTGCGATCATTTTAAGCCATAATAATGAACAATTTAACAAATTAAAGTAATGAAAAGGAGATCCACCACCCTAAGCCTCACAACCTTGAGTTTGCTCAACAAATTTCTTTACTCTGCGATTAATAGATGATTCTTCATCAAGCATATCATATATGATTCTTTTATTGGTTTTTACCCCTAGCCACTTATGATCATGAGTGTGCTCATCCAAATCACAATGACTAGTCCAGTCGGACCCTTGTTTTTGTGTCTAGCTTAACTTACGCCGGCGCTCGGTGTATTCACGACATGACGGTTTGGGTCAAGTCTAGACTACATCTCATGCATTGAGAAGTTGGTTTCCATAAAGGGTCTATGGCATAGCTTGAGTGTCACGCCCCACTTCCCTAAAATGGAGGCGAGACGTGAGAAGGTCCACACAGACGTGGAGCTGTGAAGCCACACGCCTGATAAGCGTCAAATCTGAATATATGCATGTCCATGTAAGTGCAAACGGATACAACAATAATAATAATATGGCAAGGAGACTGATATAAGTTAACCAATCTCAGAATTTGTCCACAACAAAATTCAACATCACAGAAAAAGCCACCAGGCTAAAAGAAAGAGTCTAGGCCCCAAACATGGCCAACAAAAGACAACACGAACAAAGTATTGGTGCTACGCACCGACAACTAAAGTAGTCTAAACAACAACACAAACAGTCTCTACGACTGATCTCCGGTGTCCTCAAACTCCTCGATGAATATGGGCTCTGACTAAGCGTCAGCGAACACCACGTACTTAGCAGCAACCTTAGGCTCAGGGTCTAACATGTGTCACCCAAAAGAGTAGAGGGCACATGTCAGCAAGTCTAAAAGACTTGGGCAAGGAAACTGGAAGGAAGGTAAACTAACAACCTAGCAGTTATAGTATGATGCATAGCATGGCAAGTTTAGTATGGAAGTAGCAAGTAAGGTAGCAAGTAGCAAGTAACAAGTATGGCATGGATGACAAGTTTTACAAGTATAAATACGGACAAGTACAAGTCAAGTAAATCACGTCAAGTAAACACGTCAAGTAAACACGTCGTGCACAGAGATTACGTCTTCTGGCTTAAGTGGCGGATCAGGCCAACTCGTACACTCAGGTGATCGCTTATCCCTACCCCTCCACGTTTATCGAGCCAGGGCATTACCCCCGAACACGTAATGCTCGCTTCTGGATCACGAGCCAGGAAGTGTTTTTGGCATAGGGTTGTGCCCGCTAAAAGCAGGTGCCTAGCCGGATCAAGTAGTACAAGTAATGTAGCGTGTGCTACGTATGCAACAATCAACATGGATAGCATGACCTGTACCGATAATTGAATTTAAACATGGCAGATAAGATTCATGGATGACAAGAAGTGCAATTAATTAAAAGTAGTCGGATCTAGCTTCGTTGTCAAGCTAAATCCTGAAGTTTGCGCCGAGGCGAGTATCATTTCGTCGCCTAGTCTCTTTTATGCCTAGAACAAGCAAATGGCCTAAGGCATGGCCTAAAACCCTAAGTGGCAAGTTTCACTTGCCTGGCACCAAGGATGACGATCAACGAGGCACGTCACAAAATGTTAACCTACGGAGATGGGGTCGCTGCCATGGCAAAACAACATCAAAACAATAACCAATCCAGAAGTATAATCGAATCTACGACGTCTAATATCTATTTTTATTAGGGTTTAACAAAATCACCATGTGGGTTATGAGAATATTAAAGGGTCGTTTCACTAACCGTATCGTAGCAGAAGAACGATGCCGAGCAAGCACGGCAACGGAAGAACGATCCGGGGAACTATGGCTCAGATCTGGAAATGGGGGAAAATCTGGAGAAATTGGGATTTGAGGGGTTTTGGGGTTTGCTGGCGGCCTAAGGGAGGTGGCCGGCGCAAGAATGGCGAGAGGGAAGCTCCGAGGAGGAAGGAAATGGCTTGAGGAATGTTGGAGGATGATTTGGGGAAGAAATGGGCTCAGAAGAATGAAGAAAGAGAAAAAGAATCGAAGGGTTTAAATAGGAAATGAAACGGCGGTGGAAATGAAACCTAGGGTTTCTGGGTCGATTAGTCGGTCAAAGAAGAGTTGTTGACCGACTAGTTCGAGAACTAGTCGGTCGGTCGACCAACTGTGACCGACTAAAAGCAAACAATAACTCAGGTCATCAAAATGGTCAATGAACCAGTCGGTTAAAGAACAATGGCTGACCGACTAGTTTGCAACCTAGTCGGTCGAAAAATGTTCTTAGACCGACTAACGATAAATAGTAACTTAGGTGAAATTTATCAAAGGAACTAGTCGGTCTGAGAGCAAGTTCTGACCGACTAGTTTCACATCTAGTCGGTCGGTGGTTGTTCTTAGACCGACTAAGAGTAAACAGTAACTCCTGAATAATTGATTTAATGAACTAGTCGGTTCCAGAAGAGTTACTGACCGACTAGATTGGAATCTAGTCGGTTGGTTCTCCTTCTTGAACCAACTAAGGTGCACGAAAAGTCTCGAATCGAAGCGCGAAGCTCCAGGAAGATTCCTACGGCTTCTAAGATCAACCTATCTCTAAGATATGAGCGATATGAAGCTCGTCACGAATGACTTACTCCAAACTCGACGATCTAAGGAAGAAGCTAAAGAATCACAACAAAACGAACGAAAACGAAAGCCACGGAGATGAAAAATCACACACAAGGAGAAAACCCACCAAAACATATATATAATATAGATAATCCAAATACATGAAAAACCAGTCGTTACATCCTCCCCGACTTAAGAAAAATTCCGTCCTCGGAATTTCCCAACACTCACGTGTCAGGGAACAAAAGTGGGTAGCGCTCTCGCATCTCATCCTCTCTCTCTCCCAAGTAGACTCTCCTGGCGAGCCGTGTCGCCACATCGCCCTAACAAGATTGACAATCTTGTTCCGAAGTGACTTCTGACACATGTCCAAAATCAGCACTGGCTGCTGGTCATACGTCAAATCTGGGAGAACGGTGATCTCCGAGAAATCTACAGCATGAGATGGATCGCTGATGTACCGACGAAGCTGCGACACATGGAAAACATTGTGAACTCATTCCAAAGATGGCGGCAAGGCTAAGCGGTAGGCTACCTCGCCAATTCTCTCCAGAATGTTAAACGGTCCAATGTATCACAGGCTCAACTTCCCTCGCTTCCCAAATCGAATCACACCACGATTCGGGGAAATCTTCAGAAACACATGGTCGCATGGCTGAAACTCCAAAGGACGGCGTTTAGAATCTGTCCAATGCTTAAAACGGTCCTGAGCAATCCTCAGCCGCTCCCGAATGTTCCTGACAACATCCACGGCCTCCACAATCATATCAGGTCCCAACAGCTCCCGATCACCAATGTCATCCCAACTCAATGGCGAACAACATTTCCTCCCGTACAGCGCGGCAAAAGGCGCCATGCCAATACTCGCCTGGAAGCTGTTGTTGTAAGAGAATTCTACCAGATGTAGATGGTCCTCCCACGAACCCTTGAAATCCAACATGCACGCCCTCAGCATGTCCTCCAAGATTTGAATCGTCCTCTCGGACTGGCCATCTGTCTGCGGATGGTACGCCGTGCTGAAACTCAGACTCGTACCCAAACTCTTCTGCAAACTCTGCCAGAACTGAGATGTGAATCTCGTGTCTCTGTCCGACACGATACTCACGGGGACTCCGTGAAGTCGTACGATCTCCTACACGATTCACGTTGCATCACTATCTATCTAGGAAAAGGAAATAGAAACGAAGAGTAAAAGAATTTACCTCCATGTATCTCCTCGCTAGCGCCTCAGTGGACTGTCCTACTCGGAATGGAATAAAGTGCACAGATTTGGTCAATCGATCTACGATCACCCAAATTGCGTCATTCTGCTTCAGACTCTGAGGCAGTCCAGTCACAAAGTCCATAGTGATGTGTTGCCACTTCCACTCCGGAATCAGAAGCGATTGTAGCAACCCTGCCGTACGCTGATGCTCTGCCTTCACTTGCTGGCAAACCAGACACTTGGCCACACTCCGAGCCACGCTCCTCTTCATGCCATGCCACCAAAAGTTCAGACGAAGATCCTTGTACATCTTGGTGCCCCCAGGATGTACAGAATACGACGAACTGTGTGCCTCAACCAGCAACTCCTCTCTAATATCTCCAGCTGGCACACACAACCTGGCTCCAAATCTCAGCGAGCCATCCTCATGAATCAAAAAGTCAGTCCGCAGACCGGCTTCTACCTGCTCCCGAATCTTCACCCGCTTCGAATCTCCAGCCTGGCCAGCCTTGATCCGATCCATGATCGTCGACTGTATCTGCATACACATCAACCGAGAAGCCTCCCCGGGAAGAACAATCTCAATTCCAGACTCGAAAAAATCATGCTGCAATCTCCACTGCGAAGTCAACATCATCACCGCTGGAAGCCTACTCAGCGCATCCGGAACCACATTCACCTTGCCGGGGTGATACTGCAAATCGATCTCATAATCCGCCATGAGCTCCAACCATCGACGCTGTCGCATGTTGAACTCCTTCTGAGTAAAAATATACTTCAAGCTTTTGTGATCGGTGAAGATCTTCACTTTCTCACTCAGCAGGAAGTGCCTCCAAATCTTGAGCGCAAACACGACAGCAGCCAACTCCAAGTCGTGCGTCGGGTAATTCTTCTCATGAGTCTTGAGCTGACGCGAAGCATACGCCACAACATGCCCGTGCTGATGCAACACACAACCGAGACCCTTGCCAGAAGCATCGCAAAAGATCTCAAATCCTCCACTGCGGTCAGGTACAACAAGAACAGGGACAGTCGTCAATCTCTCCCTCAGAACACCAAAGGCATTCTCACAATCACCCGACCAAACAAAAGGTACATCCTTCCGCGTCAATCTGGTCATCGGCTCAGCAATACGGGAAAAGTCCTTAATGATGCGCCGATAGTAACCTGCAAGTCCAAGGAAACTCTGGATCTCAGATGCAGACTGCGGAACGAGCCACTCTCTGATGGCCTGGATCTTCTCGGGATCCACTGAAATACCATCTCCAGACACTACATGCCCGAGAAAAGCAACTCTGTCCAGCCAAAACTCGTACTTCGAAAACTTAGCATACAAACGATGCTTCCTCAAAAACTCCAACACTGTCCTCAAGTGCGAGGCATGCTCTTCCTCCGACTTTGAATAGATCAGAATGTCGTCAATAAAGATAACGACAAACTTGTCTAAAAAGTCGTAGAAAATTAGGTTCATCAGATTCATAAAAACTACGAGAGCGTTGGTCACACCGAAGGGCATAACCACAAACTCGTAGTGTCCATACTTCGTCCTGAACGCTGTCTTCGGAACATCTTCCTTCTTCACCTTCAGCTGATGATAACCACTCCTCAGATCCAACTTCGAAAACACCCTCGTACCTTCGAGCTGATCAAAAATATCATCGATGTGAGGCAACGGGTATTTATTCTTAATGGTCACCGCATTCAGCTCCCTGTAGTCCATGCACATGCGACGTGAACCATCCTTCTTCTTCACCAGCAGCACCGGTGCTCCCCACGGAGACACACTAGGATTGATATAACCCTTCTGCAAAAGCTCATCCAGCTGCTTCCGTAATTCCTCCAACTCAGCAGGTGCCATACGATAGGGCACTTTCGAAATCGGGTGCACTCCCAGAATAAGATCAATCGAAAATTCGAGAGCTCGATCGGGTGGTAATCCAGACATCTCCTCGGGGAAGACGTCATTGAAGTCCCGCACTACCGCTGGCCTCTCCAGCTCCATCTGCATAGCCACAACCTCCACCGGTCTGGCCTGAAATCTGATAGGGTGACCGGCGCCCCGTTTACGGTTTGGGCGCGGTGTCGTTTTACCGCAAGTGCACGGTTAGTGTAGGGTGTGGGTTTATCGAACTCAGGGAGGTGGATGGCTTGAATGGCTACTAGCCTCGCCTAGGTTGTGTGCTAGCTACGCGGATGATATGGGTGAAGTGTAGAAATAAAAGAAAGAAATGAAAATGACACAAAATGAATCCCCGCTAACACGGGCTAGAGCACTCATGACACTTGGCATTTGACTTGACCCAGGGTGAGACATTGCCCCAAAAGGTGGTACCTAGCGTCCATGGCCCAATATTCCGGTCGGTGCCAAGCACGCTAGGCCTACCCGGTTCCGGACGGTGGGCATTCCCATGTCCATTAACACCTTCCGCAACCGGGAGCATTAAGGCCACAATGATAACTCCTAACATTTTGTCCAAGCCGTTCCCACATGCGAGGACTCGATGTCTACACTAGGGGCGTGAGCTATGGCTAGGGAGTCAACCGCCAAGTTTATTCCCCCTCGGCCCGACGGTCAGAGGCGGTCTTTCTCCCGCCAAAGACAATGAAACACCCCCGCGTAACCCTAATGGCCAAATAGGTCAAATGTGATTTCTAGCAATACATCGAAGCGGATCTTGACTGGACAAGTACCGGACCCCAACCCCCATCACAACTAGTGTGTTGCCGTACGAATTGGACCCAGATTGCTAGAAATCCCCATTGACACATTTCATCGAACACATGCCATGCAACCAAGCCAAATGTAAATTTCCAAGCATCAATCCTACCCTAACCCGTATTAGGGTTCATCGAACACTACTCGATGATGAAGAACATGATAGCAATCAATAAATCCAAACAAACATTCATCATTGAGCAAAGCAAAAATAACACAAAACAATGAAATGGGAAAAGAAATACTTATCTTGCCATTGATTCTTCAATCCTTTACAAGACTTATTACAATAGAAAACCTAATCTAACCTAATCTAAACTCACAAGAGAAAGGGGCAAAAGGCCCTAGAAAAACTGAGGAAGAACTCCTCCAAATCGTGCCCCCAACTTCCATTTATAAGCCCCTCAAAAACCCTAACAGTTCGGGTCCGAAACCCACTCAAAACTGTCAAAACAGGCCCACCCGATCGGGTGAAAACTCACCCGATCGGGTGGAATAAACAGAGAGCACGAAACTGCTGAAATTGACTTCAACCGATCGGTTGGACTCCCAACCGATCGGTTGAAGTGAAATTTCAGACAACAGCCAATTTCAGCACATAGCTGCGCTCAGAAAATTCCAGAAAAATCTAGAAAAATCGGATTTGGGCATGCGACCTATCGTTGGAAATCTAACGATGATGTCGACGCTAGAAAAATAAGAGATCACCCAAAATCCCTCTGGAATGATAGCAGATCTTCAATGAGTGCATCAGCAGCATGCAAAGGCGGAAGAAAAGGCCACCCGATCGGTTGAAACATCAACCGATCGGGTGAGCCGCTTGTTGCTTTGGCCATCGGGCTTCGGGAGCATCAACCGGCCACTGAAGAGAGCGGATGGAGCCGTCGGTTCGATCTTTGAGGCGATGCGGCTACAGATGAACTGATCGGGTGAGATGTCACCCGATCGGTTGGAATTCAGCTCCAAATTCCCGAGAATTGGGGCGTTTCAACCGGTCACTGAACCGACCGGGTGACTTCTTGGCCGCTCCAACTTGTGTCCGGGTGGTGCACACGTGCATCACCCGATCGGTTGGAAGTGACCAACCTGTTGGGTGAGGGGCTGAAAGATGCGATCTTCGTCGTTTGACCCCCTGGATCACGCGTGACTCCTCCCGTTGCTCCGGGGACTCATGATATCGTCGTTTTATGTCACAAATGCTGGAAAATTCCTGCAAAATACAAAAAACACGGAAAAGTGAAAGAAAACAAGAAAACACGAGAAAACGAATACAAGACGGCGGTAAAATACGGAAAAACACGGAAGAAAACGTCTGTAAGTATATGAAATATAAACGCACGTCAAAATCCCCAAGCTGAACTCTTCCTCGTCCTCGAGGAAGACGAGTGAGAGTAGGAGCTCGGAGGGGGAAAATAGAGAGAAAGAGAGAAAAAGAAAACTCTATATCCTAGATCGCCCGTCAGGGCCAACAAAATCGAAAACGACACACCAAGCAAGAAAATGCCAAATCACATCACTAAACCAAGGAATACGAGTCCAGACAAGTGCCGTGGGCCCATGCGGTGAAGCGCGAGTGAGTGTGGTCGTGAGCTAGCAGTCCGTGTCACTATTTACGATGTGCGATAAAGCTCGATATACGCAAACCCAGGAAATGACCCAAATATCAATTCGAATTGAATAAGGCGGTGAATATATGTAGTTTAAGCATGCATGAGAATAGAGAGAGAATCGAAACATATCATGCGTCGGGGACTCCACAACTATGGTTAAGGAAATCACCACACTAAAGCCTAGATAATAGCTAAAAAGTTCCTAAGCCAAGTGTTTTCGAAAATGATGGGGGTTAAGATGATGTGGAGTAGAACACTCGGTGCAAATTCTCGTCTTCCCTTTATTCTCGGTAGATATGAAAAATATTCACACTGGAAATCTTTTTGGGTTTTGGGTTTTTGTATATTTTTTTTGGATTTGGATTTTTGGCTATACAATTTTTCTTTCTTTTCTTTTCTCTTCTTTTTGGGTTTTTCTTTTCTTTTCCCCTTTTTTGGATTTTTGGGTTTTTTTTGGCTATACACATGTGTACTCTCCCAAGTGGGAGAACGGTACACGACGAGGGGATTTGCACCAAGTAAAACAAAAAAGAGGTCGGAATATAAACACTTGGGCAAAGGAAACTATTGTCGCTAAATAGAGCATGGGCTAAATGGGTTATCCTAGTCCTTAATTGTGGAATCCCGACACATGCGAAATGAAGTACACGATATATATATATATATATAGCATGCAGAAGCAGACAGGGGAAATAAATACCTCATATTCAAATCGAAGCATGATAATCTAGGGGTCATTCCTGGACATGTATATAAAGTAAAATCACAAAGTAGAAGTACACCAAACAGCTAGGCACGACGCACGACTCACAAAAAGCTAAGTGGACCCGCGATGCATGAAATGCAAGAGGACTCGATATCCTAGGGTTAGTGAATGTGATTATCGAAGCCGTGCAAGGTGTGCGTGTGATTTTCGTGGCAATTCATCATAGGGTTCATCTCTAGGAGAAAGAGATAAAAAGAAGAAAAGAAAAAGAAAAAGAAAAACACGGAGAAAAACGACTCAAATAACGAAGAAAAAGAGACAAATGACGCACGAAGTGTGACTCCCCCATGCTGAAACTTGCATTGTCCTCAATGCAATAGTAGTGAATACGGGAGGGCAATGAAAATGGGGGGGGTGCACGGACACAAAAAATGAAAAACACGAAAAACACACGAACGAAACTGGAAAATAAAGAGAAAGAAACATACAAAATAAAAGATATAAAACGCAACGAAGGACTCAAAGACACAAACACACGACAACGACACACGAAAACATGCACACAAAAGTCGATTTCCCCCAAGCTGAACATGACAATGCTAGCAAAATGATACGACCAATGGGTATGTAGAGATATGCTAGGGGAAAATCGGAAAAGAAAGAAATCAGAATACAGGAGAGACAGTGCTCGTTCTCCTCGGAAGAGGACGGGGGTGAAATGATAGAAGGGCACGACATGATGGGTTATTATGATGCAAAAGCAAATCCTAGATACGCTCCCCTTACTAATGAGAGGAGACGAGATTATTCAAATCTAAACTAGAAAGCGGTAAATTTTTACACTACTGGATTAGGATACACCTGAGCATAGGCGGATCCAAGATCTGAAGTGGGGTAGGTAGCTGCTCTAACTGCTCCTTCTGTGGCTCCGCCAGAAGCGCTGTGCCACGTGTGCCAATGGACCCAAGCAATGCACCTGCAAGCATCCCTCGTAGGTGTCCACCTGTGACCTGCAAAGGACGAGGTGCATTAGTCCGTGGCAAGAAATTATTTCCCAAAATAAATGTATCCCAGAGATAATCGTCAACATAAGATGGAAAAATAATAAAAGGGTGACGAATACTCCCTGAGAATGGGTCGATATCCTCTGTACTAGCGATGACCAAATCCTCGCTCTCCATGAGAAGTGGCTCTCCAGGTAGTGACGCACCGCAGCATACCTCAAGGGAAGTAGATCATGTGTCCTGCGAGAGATATGGCGTGTCAAAAATATATGAGTCTAAAGAAATAGGACGTGAAAAGTGAGACTCAAATGTGGAGTGAGAGTGAGTATGAAAATCTCCCTGAATAGGGGCAATATGCTCAAGTAGATGCTCAGCCGTAGAAGAAGTGGATCGTGACGGTAGAGGTAGATGTGGCTCAGGCTCCATGAAGTGGATGATCGTATCCAAGCCCTCATGCACATCCTCCTCGACGATATGCTCATGCTCCTTCATCTGCCCGATGTTCTGAATGACATCCTCATGGTTGACCACCGACCAAGGAGGAAGCTGTGACAGAGATGGCTGTGGAGGTGGATGTGGAGCGGACCCCTCGTATGTGGTCGTGGTGTCCTCGTCCTCACACACATCCTCCTCGTGGGTATGCATAATCTCTGTAAACTCCTCAGTGCTCTCATAGGACTCATATGGGGTATTCAAATCAAGACAAGAAGTCTCTCCCACAGATCCTATAGAAATCACCCCATCCTCACTATCATCATCAAAAAATGCTTCGTCATCCAAGTGGTAGTGATGGAAAAATGGGGTATCAGCTTGAGATGTGTCTATGATGGCCGATGGCATGGTGGTCTCAACCATGAAAGTGGGTATATCCTCTCCTTCATCCCCTCTCCTCGGTGTCGGCTCGGTGATTGGTACCATCAAGTTTTGTAATATTTGGCCTTGGTTAAACATGGCACTTTCAAGGAGAGACACGAGGCTTGACTCTTCTTGTGTTTGTGGAGGGGTATAAGGTTGAGGAAATGGATGGGAGGTGTTTGGGCTAAGGTTGTGGGAAAATGTTTGGCCTTGGAGTGGGGGGAGGCTCTCAAGCGTAAATGGGCAATCATAATACACATGCCCCGCCATCCCACAAGTCTCACAAACCACAACCGAATAAGGATTGTATCCTCCCATCTGAGCATCGAAATTTGATCTCCACATGGTTACACCAAAGATACCTGGACAACAAAAATAAGAAAACTAGAGAGGAGCATCAATAGTACAAGAAAATAACAAAAAGATAATATAATAGTGGGGGAAAAATTTCTTGGTTATTGAATATTTTTTAAAAAAAAAGAAAAAGAATTTTTTTGTGTTTTTATGCGTAGTCTAACGAACCCAAGCTAAGCTAATATCAAACCGAACGCCTCCCCGGCAACGGCGCCAAAAACTTGACCGGCGCCCCGTTTACGGTTTGGGCACAGTGTCGTTTTACCGCAAGTGCACGGTTAGTGTAGGGTGCGGGTTTATCAAACTCAGGGAGGTGGATGGCTTGAATGGCTACTAGCCTCGCCTAGGTTGTGTGCTAGCTACGCGGATGATATGGGTGAAGTGTAGAAATAAAAGAAAGAAATGAAAATGACACAAAACGAATCCCCACTAACACGGGCTAGAGCACTCACGACACTTGGCATTTGACTTGACCCAGGGTGAGACATTGTCCCAAAAGGTGGTACCTAGCGTCCATGGCCCAATATTCCGGTCGGTGCCAAGCACGCTAGGCCTACCCGGTTCCGGACGGTGGGCATTCCCATGTCCATTAACACCTTCCGCAACCGGGAGCATTAAGGCCACAATGATAACTCCTAACATTTTGTCCAAACCGTTCCCACATGCGAGGACTCGATGTCTACACTAGGGGCGTGAGCTATGGATAGGGAGTCAACCGCCAAGTTTATTCCCCCTCGGCCCGACGGTCAGAGGCGGTCTTTCTCCCGCCAAAGACAATGAAACACCCCCGCGTAACCCTAATGGCCAAATAGGTCAAATGTGATTTCTAGCAATACATCGAAGCGGATCTTGACTGGACAAGCACCGGACCCCACCCCCCATCACAACTAGTGTGTTGCCGTACGAATTGGACCCAGATTGCTAGAAATCCCCATTGACACATTTCATCGAACACATGCCATGCAACCAAGCCAAATGTAAATTTCCAAGCATCAATCCTACCCTAACCCGTATTAGGGTTCATCGAACACTACTCGATGATGAAGAACATGATAGCAATCAATAAATCCAAACAAACATTCATCATTGAGCAAAGCAAAAATAACACAAAACAATGAAATGGGAAAAGAAATACTTATCTTGCCATTGATTCTTCAATCTTTTACAAGACTTATTACAATAGAAAACCTAATCTAACCTAATCTAAACTCACAAGAAAAAGGGGCAAAAAGCCCTAGAAAAACTGAGGAAGAACTCCTCCAAATCGTGCCCTCAACTTCCATTTATAAGCCCCTCAAAAACCCTAACAGTTCGGGTCCGAAACCCACTCAAAACTGTCAAAACAGGCCCACCCGATCGGGTGAAAACTCACCTGATCGGGTGGAATAAACAGATAGCACGAAACTGCTGAAATTGACTTCAACCGATCGGTTGGACTCCCAACCGATCGGTTGAAGTGAAATTTCAGACAACAGCCAATTTCACCACATAGCTGCGCTCAGAAAATTCCAGAAAAATCTAGAAAAATCAGATTTGGGCATGCGACCTATCGTTGGAAAGCTAACGACGATGCCGATGCTAGAAAAATAAGATATCACCCAAAATCCCTCTGGAATGATAGCAGATCTTCAATGAGTGCATCAGCAGCGTGCAAAGGCGGAAGAAAAGGCCACCCAATCGGTTGAAACATCAACCGATCGGGTGAGCCGCGTGTTGCTTTGGCCATCGGGCTTCGGGAGCATCAACCGGTCACTGAAGAGAGTGGGTGGAGTTGTCGGTTCGATCTTTGAGGCGATGCGGCTATAGATGAACCGATCGGGTGAGATGTCACCCGATCGGTTGGAATTCAGCTCCAAATTCCCGAGAATTGGGGCGTTTCAACCAGTCAATGAACCGACCGGGTGACTTCTTGGCCGCTCCAACTTGTGTCCAGGTGGTGCACGCGTGCATCACCCGATCGGTTGGAAGTGACCAACCAGTTGGGTGAGGGGCTGAAAGATGCGATCTTCGTCGTTTGACCCCCTGGATCACGCGTGACTCCTCCCGTTGCTCCGGGGACTCATGATATCGTCGTTTTATGTCCCAAATGCTGGAAAATTCCTGCAAAATACAAAAAACACGGAAAAGTGAAAGAAAACAAGAAAACACGAGAAAACACGAGAAAACGAATATAAGACGGCGGTAAAATACGGAAAAACACGGAAGAAAACGTGCATAAGTATATGAAATATAAACGCACGTCACAGGGCCAAGCGAACTGCTACCCCGGCTGAACTCAAATACTGGATGTTCGGGAATCTCGAACACCACCTTCTTCCTCCGACAGTCGATCGTAGCATAGAAGCTCGCAAGCCAATCCATCCCAAGGACCGCAACATAGTGATGACGTGGACAATGAAATCAGCGTAAAGCTCATGTCCACAGACCACCAACGAGCAAGAATTGTAACCACGATGCACCGAGACCACGTCATTCCCTGTAACGATATTCCAACTCTTGGGAAGAGGGGACGTCGCCAAGGACTACTTCTCCACGAAGCGCCGCGCCAAAATGCACATCGATGCACCTGAGTCAAAGAGGACTCGTGCAGGAAATGTGCACACCAGAATCACACCTACAAACAGTCTAACAATCACGCCATATTCTAGCAAACAATCATGTACAAGCAAACAACATAATCTAACAAACAAAACTAAATAAGAAAGGAACAGCTGGATTGAGGTTTACCTGCGATAACCTCATCCACAGCCATGCTCTCCACCTCAGACATCAGAAAAGCATGCCGCCTCGGCTGAAAATCCTGCTGAAAGGCATGCCTCTGTGGAACAAGAGCTGCTCCACGTCCAGCAGGAACAGGCGCTCTCTGCTGCAACGGCTGTGCTGCAACAGGTGCTCTCCAAGGCTGCTTTGACTTCGAGCAGTCCTTCATGGTGTGGGTAGGATCTCCACAGATAATACACTGGCCCAGGAATCTCCTACACTGCTCCTTGATATGCCCGGTCTTACCGCAGAAATGGCAAGTTTTCTGAATAGGCGCTCCTGGCCTTTTGAACTGCACCGGCTGATTAGGCTTGAAACCAGGCCTAACCACCGCTCTGGCTTGCTCCATAGGCCTCTTCCCAGCTCCAGCAACATGTCCTCTCCTCTGGTTCACAATCAGCTCCTGCCTTCGCGCCGCTATCAGAACCTTCTGATAGGACTCCAGATCAGAGGAAGACACAAAACTCTGAAGCTCTAAAGCAAGTCCCTGCAGGCACCTCTAAGCCCTCTCATCAGCATCCTGCACCATCTTCGGTGTGAACCGACTCAGCCTGGTGAACTCCTGGTGGTACTGATCCACCGACAAGCTCCCCTGCTTCAAATCAATGAAGCGCTGCAACATCTCTCTCCGGGCAGCCTTCGGAAAATATTCCTCATCGAAAATAGACTTGAAGGTAGCCCAAGATATCGGCTCCTCCAACAGCTCCTCCTCAGCATCCCACCAATTCCGGGTATTGTCCTTAAACTGCCTCTTCGCCAAGTCAACCCAGCCAACCTCGTTGACCTTGGACATCTTCAAATTTTCCTCAAAATTCCTGACCCACTCGTCAGCAGCTAGAGGACCTTCAGTACCATCAAAATATGCAAGACCCAGCTCTCAAAACTGCTTCGCTCCTGGCTCGGAACGAGGGGCCTCCTGAACTTCCCGAGCAGCTCGAACAACTGGAGCATTCTGGACTGGCAGAAGCATGCCCTGCTGCACCTGCATCATCTGAAGCATCATCTGCATCATCTCCCCATTGGTGGACTCCCGATCAGGCTCCTCATCATGAGGGGGCGCACCACCACCAGCTCGGGTATTTCTCCTTCCTGCCATCTAATGACACAGAAAACGAAACAATTAGACTCATAGCTTATGACTCGGATGTCGAATTTTTATTTATGGACATCAAATATCATTATCGTTATTCCAGTAATCGCAGTTACAGAAGACGACCTGCATGGGCCACCAACAAAACCTGTCACGCCCCGCTTCCCTAAAATAGAGGCGAGACGTGAGAAGGTCCGCACAGACGTGGAGCTGTGAAGCCACACGCCTGAAAAGCATCAAATCTGAATATATGCAGGTCCCTGTAAGTGCAAACAGAACAACAATAATAATAACATGGCAAGGAGACTAATATAAGTTAACCAATCTCAGAATTTGTCCACAACAAAATTCAACATCACAGAAAAAGCCACCAGGCTAAAAGAAAGAGTCTAGGCCCCAAACATGGCCAACAAAAGACAACACGAACAAAGTATTGGTGCTACACATCGACAACTAAAGCAGTCTAAACAACAACATAAACAGTCTCTACGACTGATC
This sequence comes from Scilla litardierei, assembly GCA_030789695.1. Taxonomy (NCBI): domain Eukaryota; kingdom Viridiplantae; phylum Streptophyta; class Magnoliopsida; order Asparagales; family Asparagaceae; genus Scilla; species Scilla litardierei. The sequence continues at coordinate 72,354 of JAULAV010009852.1, forward strand.
TCATGTGTCCTCAAACTCCTCGATGAACGCAGGCTCTGACTCAGCGTCAGCGAACACCACGTCCTCAGCAGCAACCTCAGGCTCAGGGTCTAACATGTGTCACCCAAAAGAGTAGAGGGCACATGTCAGCAAGTCTAAAAGACTTGGGCAAGGAAACTGGAAGGAATGTAAACTAACAACCTAGCAGTTATAGTATGATGCATAGTATGGCAAGTTTAGTATGGAAGTAGCAAGTAAGGTAGCAAGTAGCAAGTAACAAGTATGGCATGGATGACAAGTTTTATAAGTATAAATACGGACAAGTACAAGTCAAGTAAATCACGTCAAGTAAACACGTCAAGTAAACACGTCGTGCACAGAGATTACGTCTTCTGGCTTGAGTGGCGGATCAGGCCAACTCGTACACTCAGGTGATCGCTTATCCCTACCCCTCCACGTGTATCGAGACAGGGCATTACCCCCGAACACGTAATGCTCGCTTCTGGATCACGAGCCAGGAAGTGTTTTTGGCATAGGGTTGTGCCCGCTAAAAGCAGGTGCCTAGCCGGATCAAGTAGTACAAGTAATGTAGCGTGTGCTACGTATGCAACAATCAACATGGATAGCATGACCTGTACCGATAATTGAATTTAAACATGGCAGATAAGATGCATGGATGACAAGAAGTGCAATTAATTAAAAGTAGTCGGATCTAGGTTCGTTGTCAAGCTAAATCCTGAAGTTTGCGCCTAGGCGAGTATCATTTCGTCGCCTAGTCTCTTTTACGCCTACAACAATCAAATGGCCTAAGGCATGGCCTAAAACCCTAAGTGGAAAGTATCACTTGCCTGGCACCAAGGATGACAATCAACGAGGCACGTCACAAAATGTTAACCTACGGAGATGGGGTCGTTGCCATGGCAAAACAACATAAGAACAATAACCAATCGGCCCCCTACCAGAAGCTCACCATGCCTATAATCGAATCTACGACGTATAATATCTATTTTTATTAGGGTTTAACAAAATCACCATGTGGGTTATGAGAATATTAAAGGGTCGTTTCACTAACCGTATCGTAGCGGAAGAACGATGCCGAGCAAGCACGGCAACGGAAGAACGATCCGGGGAACTATGGCTCAGATCTGGAAATGGGGGAAAATCTGGAGAAATTGGGATTTGAGGGGTTTTGGGATTTGTCGGCGGCCTAAGGGAGGTGGCCGGCGCAAGAATGGCGAGAGGGAAGCTCCGAGGAGGAAGGAAATGGCTTGAGGAATGTTGGAGGATGATTTGGGGAAGAAATGGGCTCAGAAGAATGAAGAAAGAGAAAAAGAATCGAAGGGTTTAAATAGGAAATGAAATGGTGGCGGAAATGAAACCTAGGGTTTCGGGGTCGATTAGTCGGTCAAAGAAGAGTTGTTGACCGACTAGTTCGAGAACTAGTCGGTCGGTCGACCAACTATGACCGACTAAAAGCAAACAGTAACTCAGGTCGTCAAAATGGTCAATGAACTAGTCGGTTAAAGAACAATGGATGACCGACTAGTTTGCAACCTAGTCGGTCGAAAAATGTTCTTAGACCGACTAACGATAAACAGTAACTTAGGTGAAATTTATCAAAGTAACTAGTCGGTCTGAGAGTAAGTTCTGACCGACTAGTTTCACATCTAGTCGATCGGTGGTTGTTCTTAGACCGACTAAGAGTAAACAGTAACTCCTGAATAATTGATTTAATGAACTAGTCGGTTCCAGAAGAGTTACTGACCGACTAGATTAGAATCTAGTCGGTTGGTTCTCCTTTTTGAACCAACTAAGGTGCACGAAAAGTCTCGAATCGAAGCGCGAAGCTCCAGGAAGATTCCTACGGCTTCTAAGATCAACCTATCTCTAAGATATGAGCGATATGAAGCTCGTCACGAATGACTTACTCCAAACTCAACGATCTAAGGAAGAAGATAAAGAATCACAACGAAACGAACGAAAACGAAAGCCACGGAGATGAAAAATCACACACAAGGAGAAAACCCACCAAAACATATATATAATATAGATAATCCAAATACATGAAAAACCAGTCGTTACATTGAGTGTGTCAACAACTATAACAAAGAACATATAGTTGCCAAGCTCTAAAACAAGGAGGGCTATGGCTAATCTTGAAAAAGATTTTTGATGTAATTGACTTAGATATAATTGACGATGTTATCATAATCATAATTCGCATCCCTGCGGTCCTGCGGAACACGGCCAGGAAATTGACTAAGCCATGATCACTTAACCCCAGTCTAGCTAGGGTGATCCTACAAACTTAGCCAAGCACATTGACCAGATCATGGTCCATTGAAGGAAACTTATCACTCATATGTGTCCCGTATGATTATTAATGGCTTCATTAAAACTAGTTAATCCTATCAACTAGTTGGATTCTAAAATTCGAAATTATAAGGATTGGTTAATAACTTTTATTAAATCCTTATCAACTATAAGGAATGATTTTTAAGGTGATATCCTAATGGTGTATTAGGCATTTAAAACAATTTTAAATCATAGCAAAGCAATCTAAAATTATCTCATAATAATTAGCTGGCTTTTAATGGCTAATCTAAAAGGCTTTCTTGAATTATCATAAAATAAGCAGGAATTTAGAATAACCATTTGAAACCATAAACTAACTTTATCGCATAAAATAAGCATGCATCTTATCAACTTAAATATCGCATAAAAAGTTTCTAACTATTTAACAATTATCAAATAATTATTAAATATGAACAACATATTAAAATTTATCCTATAAATAATAATATGCAACTTAAAATTTAACACTTAAATTTTAGGTATGATTTTAAAACATAAAAAAATTTGTCTAATAAAAATCAATAGTTTCATAAAAATTATCACATAATTTTTATTTCAAAACATTTGTTTTAAAATCATCACATAAAATTAGCATGCTACTAAAAAGATTTTATCACGTAAAATAATTTTTAAAGCATCTAATAACAAGTGGTCTCATTTTAACATTATCTCATAAAGTTTAAGCATAATTCAAAACATGCAAAATTTTATCTAATAAAATTTTATAGCTTCATGTTCAAAATTATCATACAAATTTATTACATGAACATATGTTAAAAATTATCAAATTAAAATTAGCATGCCAAAAAACTTTTATCACATAAAATTTAAAGCAACTAAAATCTTGTTTGTTCCATTTTTAACAATTATCACATAAAGATAAAAACAGATCATATATGTATTTAAAAAGCATACTTGCATTTATAAATATTGAAGTCCTTAAATCAGAAGTAGACCTAATGCTCTGATACCAATGTTGGGTTTTGAGGGATCCTTAGGGCATTATTATATGCACGTCCTACGTCGGACGAACGATTGAAGCAAACAGAAAAGAAAGCAGCGGAAAACGTTAAACTCTTTAACGAGCAAGCATTAAGGATTTCAAGACCCTAGCCAGGATCTCTACTATCTTAAGGTGGATCTGACCACCCCAAGATAGATCTAAGCTACTGCAGTATAATAAATGAAATGCTTAATTAAACTACATACCCGGAACTTTGCTTGCACCAACAAAGTGTACCGAACCGCTCCTCGTCCCGAGCTGAACTGCTTCCCAAACCGCACCGCGTTTCGAGACGAGCAACCCACTTGTCGCCGAGCCAACCACGCGATGAACAAGATTTCACCATGAGTGGATCCTTCGCCAAGACTCCAGAATGAATCCGAGCCCCTTCATTGCTTTGCTAGAGCCCTTCAGGAGTAAGGGAGAAATATAGGGAGAAGAGAATATTTATTTTAAGCTCAGATCCGAGCGTGCTCCAAACTTTTAGGAGCTGCTCAGATCTAGAGCTTGGGGACGATTTATGAGGAGGGTGGCATGCCCCTATTTATATAGGCGGCTGACCCCTCCTCTTTCTCAATTTCCTATGTGGGACTAAACATTTTGGAGAGAAAAAATCAAATTAGTTTGCCTTACACGAAGGCCAAAATTTGACAAATTTTCTCTCCCTCACCGTTGAGCTTCGTAATTGATACAGCCTAACAAATCGAAGAGGGTGGAACGGTGAATGCGTTGGAAAAAACGGCATGTCAGTTCAAGTCCGTTTGACCCCTCAAACGAGACCTCAAATATGGACAAAAAACATGAGTTTCGCAAAAAAGCCAGCAGCCACAGAAATTGGGTTCCAAAACCAAAGAGATGGGGCCCACGCGGGGGCCCACCTGCTATCCGCACGTGTACCCAGCTGGTCGCGTGCTCAGAACGGGCCCCGCGAGCGTGTGCTGAGCACGTGCCCGCAGCGGGCAGGCTGGCAGGCCCCGCCCGCTGCCAGCGGGCACGGGCGCGGGCCTCCATTTGCAGGCGCGGACCCGCCCTGTCCTCTGGGCTTCTTTTAAGCTGGGTTCAACCCGACAGATTGGGCTGACCCCCTTTTAATGGTTTTTGCCATATCTTGTGCATTTGGCATCTGTTTTGGACGTTGTTCGAACCTACGTTTAGAACGGGACGATCATGTCATCTACAAAACCTTTTTCGCCTGTTTATTACATTAAATATGTACGTAAACATTTTAAGACACATTTAATTCTCTTTTACATCACATGCAAAAATCCCACATCCTATATAAAATCTCCCACTTGCACTCTGAATCATTTATCCCGAATGCATGAGTTAACTGCAAACTTTTTGCAGTTTCTATCCCTTGCATCAAATGCATATTCTCCCTAATTTCTATCTATTACTTGACGAAGGTCTCACTCTGTATGAGACCCTACAACCTGACCCTACCACAGGTAAGGCTCGAAGCCCCAAACGGCAGTAACTGCGAGCAGCAGGTACCGTCCCTGTTTTAGTATCATACTTATGTGATTAACTCATTGACATGAGTATTGTCGGGACCACCCTGACTATGTCCGTGATAAATACCACAGGTTTAGTCTCTTCGTCAAAACTATGTCGTTTAATTCAAACCTAGGGTACTGATTCGGGATATAGTACTGATTCGGGATATAAATTGCATATTTCACCCCCTAACTATCCCCATTTTGTGCCAAAGATTAGGCTTAATTGTGCTCTTTTTGGGTATATTTTCACTTTAGGTAATTTTCGGGGCTTATTCTCTTTCTTGGCACAAAATATGGTTTTTATCGTCTTTATTGGCTTCCTACTATTTTTCATATGCTCCTGCTATTATTGTGATCATATCGCTATTTTTTGGGAATTATTTGAGCAATGAATTATTTTATACGAATTTTGGAAGTCAATATAGTGTTTTTTTAATAGTCAGTATATTAATTTAATAATCAAATGGACTAATTTTTCCTTCTCCTATTTTTCAGGTACTCCTGGGAGTCTTAGATATTTTCCAGAATTTTCTGGGATTTTTCTGGGATTTCTAGGTATTTTTGGTGATTTATTTGAAGGAGAAAAAGGGTTTTAAATCCAGGAAAAAGATTTTATTGGGGGCGCCACGTGGCGCGAGATCCGTCCGCGTTTTGGTGGGCCGCCGCCGCTGCGAAGTAATTTTAAAAAAAAATTTACTAATAGCTCGAAGCCGATTAGTCTCCATCGATATTTAGTCAAATAATATTGGACATCTTCCAACAGACTCTGGCCAGAGTATTTACTAAAGATCGAACTAACACTACCACACTAACTCCAATTGATCGGGAGAGACGAATCCTATCTTGGTCATTACTCTCCTCGCACGTTTCATATGTCACCCAACCAAAGACCTTTCAACGGGGCTTACCTGAGGCTAGATCAGTGAACTAAGTAACACCGTTCATGCACAGGTTCGTACAATGACCTCAAGTCAAAAGAGCAACTTGCCTATCATCACTAAAAGTTATCATTGACAGATTGCTCAATCATAACCATATGATAACTCTTGTTGGGTCGTCCAGTGAAACCATTCTCCAATGAGCACATGTGTCTCATTTTCGACTTCGCCAAGTCAAACGATCATGAGATCATCGTCACCGGTATACGGTGAAAACTAAGACATAATGGTATATCCGATGTTTTAATATCCTTTTCTCGAAACATCTACGACCACGAATGTTTCTAAACTTATGCTACTAATGGTCAAGCACTTCTCCATGATAGAGATCATCATCTCGATACATGTTTGACCTTGCATTAAGTCTCAGGACTTTACTTAAGTTTCTAATGATTACAACATTTCTATTAACTTAGATAAATACTTACCAAACAACTTACTGTTATTTTGAACAAGATGTATGTATAGATACACAGGGATGAATTTGCCTCGAGGGCATACCCATCTCTCAAAAGAAGATCTATGAAAGTTGGAGCAAAGAAGAAGAAGAAACAATGGTAAAACACATGAAATGCCAAATATTTACGCACTACATCCACCTTGTTTTGATTTTTGCTATCATTTCAGAGGCCATCTCGACCTGGAGATATTTTTCTGTCATAGTAGACTTCATAACGGTTCTAACGCTACAAAACGGAGGTCGGAAGAATTTTCTAGAATTTCTGCAAGATTAGGTAGCAGTGATGAAATTTCGCGTACAAGTGTCACTCGGTCGATTGATACTTTCACTCGACCGAGTGAGATATCACTCGACCGAGTGACAAGAAAAAACAGAATGCTGATTTTTGGAGTTTCTGCAGGAGATCATACTCAACTGATTGACATTTTCACTTGGCCGAGTGAGCCGATGGCCAGAATTCTGAAATTCTGTTACAACTAGGGTAAAGGGTATTTTGGTATTTTTTTAGGGTTTTGGTGTAGCTATAAATACAACTTTGTAGCTGTCATTGAGGGAGAGTTCCTATTATTTTTCTTGGAGACTTTTTTAGAGGTTGGGCCATGCCCTATGCCACCTCTTGGATCTAAAAGCTTGTGTTTGGATTGGATTTCGTTCATAAAAGCTAAGTATCTTTGTTATTGTTATTTGAATCATTGATTTGATATCTTTTTATATGCAAGCAATGTTTCTTATTGATTTATATATCATTATTGCTATGTTTGGTCGATTCTTACTCTAAGGCAAAGGGATGAACCCTGTGGATCTAGGGGTTGATGTGCAAAATTGATTGAAACCCATGTTGTTAAACTTGTTTTAGGGTTAGATTATGGTCGATTGACTACAAATAACTAGAGATTTCTACTTAGATCTTGAGAGCTCAAGAGAGGATCTTGATCTATAAGAAGCCATATATATTTGATTTAGATTTATAATTGTGATATCCTAGAATTGGTGCGCGAGAGCGACCAAAGCTAGCATCTTTATTATATTTCTATGATTATATTTGTCTGTACGACGGTAAGACGAATATGAATCATCATAATCTAGATTCGAACTCACGTTGCACGAGAGTGAACGTGAGTGAGAATTGAATTATATTGTCGATCTTAATGCTAATAATTTAAAACTAGGCTTGCACTAGAGCGAGGTTCTAGCTTGAGTTATTATAGACTTGTATAGCGCGAGAGCGTGCACTTGTTCACAACATAGTTGCGACAATTTCACCCTAAACTAAGAGTTAGTAATTAGGAGTTCACATTCACATTGATACTCAAAAATCTATAGTGTGGATTCCCTAGTCCTAAATATTTTTATTGATTGAATATAGAACTGACATCGTTATAATTAATATTAACATCCATCACAAGTGCCTTTACATCATACCATAATCATCTCCGCCAATAAACCTTCGTAGTCAAGCCAACCTAAGATCGATTGGAGCCAACACCACCTCCCTGTGGATATGATACCCACTTGCCACTAGACCGTGTGCTTGCGGTAAAACTACATTATTTTGGGAGTACATCCCGACGCGATTAGCTGGACGTACCCAAGTTTAGGGCACCAGGGTAAAATCTTGTGTTTGCGTTTACAGATTGTGGTGTTTAAATTCCTCTTGCATTTATAATTTCGTATTTGCAAGTTTTATTTTTAAATATGCAATTTGTGTTATTACTCTATTCACCCCCATCTAGAGTGTTTGTTGTTAGTATTGCAAGGCATAGCTACATTTTGTACTATTACTACAAATGTTTTTGATAATAATCAAGTTTCTATTTCTGAGAATGATTAGCAAATCTTGAACTTCAAGACAGGCCAACTCCACACACAAAATGAAATTGTTATTCTTGAAGAGCAAACTCAATAACCTCAAGAACATGTGCCATTAAGGAGATACACAAGAGAGAGTATAAATGTGATTTCAGATGAATACATAATTTTCTCCAAGAACACGAGCTTGAGTTTGAATTGATGGAAGATGATCGAATTACCTTCCATTAAGATATGAAAAGTTCAAATGCTTAAAAGTGGATAGATGCTATAAATGACGAGATTAATTCTATGACAGACAATGACGTTTGGGATCTTTTCCCATTACCAAAAGGTGCAAAATCCATTGTTTGCAAATGGATATTTAAAACCAAGAGGGATTCAAAGGGTGATGTGGAAAGATAACAAGCACATCATGTTGCAAAAGGCTTTACTCAAAGGGAAGACATTGATTTAAAAGAGACTTTCTATGCAGTTTCAACGAACGACTCTTTTAGCACAATCATGGAATTTGTTGCATATTTTGATCTTGAGCTACATCAAATGGACGTACGGACAATATTTCTCAATGGTGACATTGGCGAGACGATCTATATGGTATAGCTGGAAAATGTGTCAGGAGATCCAAAGATGACATTCTGTAAATTAAAGAAATCCATCTATGGGCTTAAGAAGTCCACTCGTCAATGGTATCACAAATTCCATCAAGTAATAATCTCATTTTGTTTTAAGATGAATGCAGTTGATGATTGTGCATACAACAAGTTCATGTAGACAACAAGTTCAGTGGGTGTAACTATATCTTCTTGGTGTTATATATCAATGACATACTGCTTGTTACTAATAATATAGGCTTCTATTAAAGAAATTAGAACTGAAAGATCTTGGGGATGCCTCTTTTGTATTAGAGATCACTCTCGGGTATACTCGGGTTATCACAAAAGAGCTATATCGAAAAAGTACTTAAAAGATTCAACATGCATGATTGTAAAACAAGACACATGCATGTTGCTAAGAGAGACCAGCTCAGTCTCGATCAGTGCTCTAACAACCACCTTGAAGTTAAGGAAACACAAAAGATTCCATATGCATTAACTGTTAGGAGTCTAATGTATGCTCAAGTTTGTATGTGTCTAGATACTGCGTTCATTCTTGGAATGCTAGGCAGATATTAAAGTAACACTGGAATGGATCGTTGGAAAACAATCAAATGTGTTCTGTGATATTTATAGAGAACAAAGGATTACAAGCTAACATATAGAAAAATGGATTAGTTGGAGATCATTGGGTATTCCGATTAAGATTTTTCTTGATGCCAAGACAGTAGGAATCCACATCGGGCTATATCTTCTTATTACTTGCTGGAGGAGCTATTTCCTAGAGGAATGCTAAACAAACACCCTTAGCTTCTTCCACCATGGTAGTGGAGTTTATAACATGTTTTGAGGCATCCAATCACGGTATATGGCTGTGGAAATTTGTCATCGGACTACATATAGTTAATGGTATTGAACAACCACTCAAGATATTTTGGGAAAATAAGTTTGCAGTGATGTATGCTAATAATAATAGGAGCTCAGCAAAGTCAACGCACATAGACATCAAGTTCCTAATTATTAAGGAAAGAGTTAAGAATGGTCAGGTTTATATAGAGCACATTGGTATAAACTCCATGGTTGCAGATCCGCTTACTAAGGGACTACCAACCAAGGTCTTCCATGAGCACACTGCTCATACGGGTGTTGTATCATTCAATGATATGCTAATTTAATGGAAGTTTGTGTGTGGGTGCTATTTCATTATGGATACATTTTATGTTTATGGAGATTTTCTGTAGAAATAAAATATTCATTTGTTTTCATTCTAGCTAGCTTTAATTTTGATCGATCTCACTTAAGAATAAGGTTGGACTCGCTTAATTTTCTCGACTAACCTGGTATGCTGGTGTGGGCTAGCCTTGCATACCCCGATTTGGTGCTAGGATGCCCCACTAGTGAGGCAATGCAGGAGTCCGGGTCACACACAAAATAACGGTTTTGAGCTCACAAGGTTGTACACATTTTGTAATGATACACATGTAGCCCAAGCAGGAGAGTATAGGAAAATATTGGCCTTGCATATGTAATTAAATGTGTTTAATGATATGTACTTGAATGTGTTTAATGCTATGTAATTAAACTTGTTTAATGCTATTATAATGTTTAGCCCCTTTAAAGTGATCTACTTAAGATTAAAGTTGTTCGGCATGTGTGTATCATCTGTGTATCATCTGTCCAGCTCAACCGGGCCTTGACCATTATCATCTACAATTTCATTGCAAACACTCAACAGCTTTTGAAAAATTTCTAAAAACTTCACTCGGTCCATATATCCCCGTTTTTTGTGTGACCACATTTTAATCGTGGAAATTTTGCTCCTACGCAAACACTAAATACAAAATAGACAGCTACGATGTGAACCAAGAGATCATTTTGTGGCCCACGATTTTGTGTAAATTTGGAGCCCATTTCAGTGTGCCGGAGTCAAAAGCATCAGCTGGCGTGCAGTGGGTAACCGCTTTGTGATTATTATTTTTTGATTAATCATAAAGCAGAAATTAAGAAG
>JAULAV010009852.1:83500-111551 GCA_030789695.1 Scilla litardierei
AGAGGAGGAGCTGTTGGTGAGCCCTGTACCTTGGGCTACTTTCAAGTCTAGATTTGATGAGGAGTACTTTCCGAAGGCTGCCAGGAGGGAGATGGTGCAGCGCTTCATTGAGCTGAAGCAGGGGAGTCTGACGGTGGACCAGTACCACCAGGAGTTTACTAGATTGAGCCGCTTCGCGCCGAAGATGGTAGAGGATGCTGAGGAGAAGGCCCAGAAGTTTCTGCAGGGTCTATCCCTAGACTTGCAGAGTCTGGTGTCTACGTCGGACATGGAGTCATATCAGAAGTTGCTGGTAGCTGCTCGGAGACAGGAGAAGATTGCGAAGCTGAAGAGAGGACAGATTTCTGGAGCTGGGAAGAGGCCTATGGAGCAGTCTAGGCCTGGGGTCAAGCCTACCCAGCCAGTGCAGTTCAAGAGGCCAGGTGGGACTATTGTGAAGACTTGCCATTTCTGCGGCAAGACTGGTCACATCAAAGAGCAGTGCAGGAAATTTCTGGGGCAGTGCCTGATCTGTGGAGATGCCACTCATGTAGCGAGGGATTGTCGGCATGCGAACCAGTTGAGGAGAGGACCTGAGGGAGCACAGCTACAGAGGGGACCAGTTGCAGCCCAGCCCTTGCAGCAGAGAGCACCTGTACCTGCTGGACGTGGAGCGCCTCTTCCACCACAGAAGCAGGCGTTTTAGCAGGCTGTTCAGCCGAGGAGGCAGGCTTACTTGATGACTGCAGTGGAGACCGAGGCTGTGGACGAGGTTATCGCAGGTAACCCTCTGTCTAGTTGTTCCTTTCTTAGTTAGTTTTGATTGTTAGATTATGTTGTTGCTTGCATATGGATGTTTGTTAGAATAGGTTTGATTGTTAGTCTGTTTGTTAGGTGTGATTTTGGTTTGCACGTTTCCTGCACGAGTCCTCTTTGACTCTGGTGCATCAATGTGCATTATATCTCGGAGCTTCGTGGAGAAGCATTCCTTGACGACTTCCCCTCTTCCCAAGAGTTGGAACATCGTTACAGGAAATGGCGTAATCTCGGTGCATCGTGGGTGCAATTCATGCCCTTTGGTGGTTTGCAGACACGAGCTATACGCTGATTTTATTGTCCACGACATCATCAACTACGATGCAGTGCTTGGAATGGATTGGCTAGCGAGTTTCTATGCTACGATCGACTGTCGGAGGAAGAAGGTGGTGTTCGAGATCCCCGGACATCCGGTGTTTGAGTTCAGTCGTGGTAGCAGTTCGCTTGGTCCTGTCAGGTTTCAGGCCAAGCCGGTGGAGATTGTTGCCATGCAGATGGAGCAGGATAGACCAGCTGTGGTTCGTGAGTTCGACGACGTCTTCCCCGAGGAGATGTCTGGACTGCCACCCGATCGAGCTCTCGAGTTTTCGATCGACCTTGTTCCGGGAACGCAGCCTATTTCGAAGGCGCCGTATCGGATGGCTCCAGTAGAGTTGGAGGAGTTGCATAGGCAGATGGACGATCTTTTGCAGAAAGGATACATTAATCCCAGTGTGTCTCCGTGGGGAGCACCGGTGTTGCTGGTGAAGAAGAAAGATGGTTCGCGTCGCATGTGTGTGGATTACCGGGAGCTGAATGCTGTGACTATCAAGAATAAATATCCCTTGCCTCGTATAGATGACATCTTTGATCAGCTCGGAGGTTCGAGGGTGTTTTCTAAATTGGATTTGAGGAGCGGTTACCATCAGCTCAAGGTGAAGAAGGACGACATCCCGAAGACAGCTTTCAGGACAAAGTATGGTCACTACGAGTTCGTGGTTATGCCCTTCGGCGTAACCAATGCTCCCGCAGTTTTTATGAACCTGATGAATCTGGTCTTCTACGACTTTCTAGACAAGTTCGTCGTCATCTTCATTGACGATATTCTGATCTATTCGAAGTTGGAGGAAGAGCATGCATCGCACTTGAGGACAGTGTTGGAGATCTTGAGGAAGCATCGTTTGTAAGCGAAGTATTCCAAGTGCGAGTTCTGGCTGGATAGAGTTGCCTTTCTCGGGCATGTGGTGTCTGGTGATGGAATTTCTGTGGACCCCGAGAAGGTTGTGGCTATCAGAGAGTGGCCGGTTCCGCAGTTGGCGTCAGAGATTCGGAGTTTCCTTGGACTTGCAGGCTATTACTGACGTTTCATTAAGGACTTTTCTCGGATTTCTGAGCCGATGACCAGACTTACGCGGAAGGATGTACCTTATGTTTGGTCGGATGATTGCGAGAAGGCTTTTGGTATCCTGAAGGAGAGATTGACGACTGCCCCCGTACTTGCTGTGCCTGATCGGAGTGGAGGATTTGAGATCTTTTGCGATGCTTCTGGCAAGGGTCTTGGATGCGTATTGCATCAGCATGGGCATGTGGTTGCGTATGCTTCTCGTCAGCTTAAAGCTCATGAGAAGAATTACCCGACGCATGATTTGGAGTTGGCTGCTGTCGTGTTCACGCTGAAGATTTGGAGGCACTTCCTGTTGTGTGAGAAGGTGAAGATCTTCACCGATCACAAAAGCTTGAAGTATATCTTTACCCAGAAGGAGCTCAACATGCGACAGCGTCGATGGTTGGAGCTCATGGCAGACTATGAGATTGATTTGCAGTACCACCCTGGCAAGGTGAATGTAGTTCCGGATGCGCTGAGCAGACTTCCAGCGGTGATGATGTTGACCTCGCAGTGGAGATTGCAGCAGGATTTTTGCGAGACTGGTATCGAGATTATTCTTCCTGGAGAGACTTCTATGATGATGAGCATGCAGATTCAATCGACGATCGTGGATAGGATCAAGGCTGGACAGGCTGGAGATGCTAAGCTGGTGAAGATTCGGGAGCAGGTGGAAGCCGGTCTGTGGACTGACTTCTTGATTCACGAGGATGGTTCGTTGAGATTTGGAGCCAGGTTGTGTGTGCCAGCTGGAGATATCAGAGAGGAATTATTGGTGGAGGCACACAGTTCGCCGTATTCTGTGCATCCTGGTGGGACCAAGATGTACAAGGATCTTCGTCTGAACTTTTGGTGGCATGGTATGAAGAGGAGTGTGGCTCGGAGTGTAGCCAAGTGTTTGGTTTGCCAACAAGTAAAGGCGGAGCATCAACGTACGGCAGGGTTGCTACAACCGCTTCCGATTCCGGAGTGGAAGTGGCAGCACATCACAATGGATTTCGTGACTGGACTACCTCGGAGTCCGAAGCAGAACGACGCGATTTGGGTGATCGTAGACCGATTGACCAAATCTGCGCACTTTATTCCTTTCCGAGTAGGACAGTCCACCGAGACGCTAGCAAGGAGATACATGGAGGTAAATACGTTCACTCTCCGTTTCTATTTCCTTTTTCTAGTTTAGATAGTGATGTAACGTGAATCGTGCAGGAGATCGTACGACTTCACGGAGTCCCCGTGAGTATCGTGTCGGACAGAGACACGAGATTCACATATCAGTTTTGGCAGAGTCTGCAGAAGAGCTTGGGTACGAGTCTGAGTTTCAGCACGGTGTACCACCCGCAGACGGATGGCCAGTCCGAGAGGACGATTCAGATTTTGGAGGATATGTTGCGAGCTTGCATGCTGGACTTTAAGGGATCTTGGGAGGATCATCTCCATCACGTTGAGTTTGTCTACAATAACAGCTACCAGGCGAGTATTGGAATGGCGCCTTTCGCCGCGCTATATGGAAAGAAATGTCGATCGCCACTGAGCTGGGATGACATTGGAGATCGGGAGCTGTTAGGACCGGAGATGATTGTGGAGGCCGTGGATGTTGTGAGGAATATTCAGGAGAAGCTGAGGATTGCGCAGGACCGTTTCAAGCATTGGGCTGATGCTAAGCGGAGACCCTTGGAGTTTCAGCCTGGAGATCATGTCTTTCTGAAAATTTCTCCGAACCGCGGAGTTATTCGATTTGGGAAGAGAGGCAAGCTGAGTCCGAGGTTCATTGGACCGTTCGATGTTCTGGAGAGAGTTGGAGCTGTGGCTTATCACTTGGCGTTGCCACCATCGCTTGTGGGAGTTCACGACGTATTTCACGTATCTCAGTTGCGTCGATACGTTAGTGATCCATCCCACGCTGTGGATTTCTCGGAGATTACGGTTCGTCCGGATCTGTCTTATGATCAGCAGCCAGTTGAGATTCTGGATCGTCGACAGAAGCAGCTGAGGAATAAGACCGTCGACTTGGTTCGAGTGCAGTGGCGTCACGGTTCCCCTGGTGAGTCTACCTGGGAGCGTGAAGATGAGATGAGAGAGCGTTTCCCACACCTTTTCCCGAGCAGTGCTTGATGTTGATTCCGAGGACGGAATCATTCCTAAGGTGGGGAGGATGTAACGGTACGTTTTCGTTGTACTTCGTTCGTGCACGTGCTTTTGGCCGTGCACGTGTTTATTTTAGACTTTATTTGTTTGTGAACACTTTTGTGTGATATGCCGTTGTGAACGCCTCTGAGAGTATTAAATAGTGGCACTAATTTGGAACGACGCTTCTCGAGTCGTTTTCCCACAATTTAAATTTACTCGATGAGACGTGACGATTCTCACTCTTGACGGGAGACGTTTCTATTTTTAGTTCTGTCGTCCGACGTCGAAATTGAGATCCGTCTTCTTAGTTAGCTCACATTCGTCGCCACGATCACCACGATATTTATTTTATAATTTTTGGAGTTTATTTGACCACTTTTATATTTTTAACGAGTTTTATAATATTTTTAATAATTTATTTTTAAATTAATTTCGGCCAAATAAAATTTATTTAAGTTTTAAACATTTTAAAGAATTTTTGAGCCAATTTCCAGCTCATTTGGACCAGGTCAAACCCTTGGATGAGTTGGAGTAATTGAATTTCAAATTTTAAATCTTTTTAAACTTCTAATCCTATTAGATTTAGCCCTAGACCAAGTCAACCCATCTATACTATATAAGCAACCCCTAGCAAGACCTATTTTCGCAAGAAATTAGCCCTAGCCTCTTCCAAACTTGAAATTGGACGTTGCGACGAATCGTCGCAACGTTGCGACGTTCAGCCACCGCACGACCGAAGGAAACCACGCCCGTTCCCCGCTCCGACCGAAGGCCAACCCCGCATCCGCCCCGCTCTGCACGCAGCAGAGACCGCCGCCCCCGTTCCCCCGCTCTGACCGAGAGAGGCTCTCGGTCAGACCGAGGCCCCAAGCTCCGCACCGTCGCCCGCTTGTTGCCCCGCTCCGCACCCCGCACGACCGACCCGCCGCTCCGCACCGACCGCTGTTGCAGACGTTGCAACGTTGCAACATCGCCCCGCCCGCATCCATCGACCTGACCGACACTCCCCATCGATCTGACCGAAGGGAAATCCCACACCAAGCCACCCCGCAGCCGCTGCACGCCCCAAGCGCCGTTCCTCTGTGTCTGACCGAGCCAAGTCCCCGCATTGGCTGTGTACGACCGAGAGCCACTCGTCGCAACCCCGCATCCGTCGTACCACTTGCCTCCGTGGGCCCCCCAAGTTCTCCAGAGGTATTGTGGGTCCCCCAAAGGTCCCTAGGACTACTGTGGGCCCTACCTAGGTGCTTGCTCTTCGAGGATTCGTCGCGTACGACGTCGTCGCACGTCGTAGCCCGTCGTCGCACGTGCTAGCTTTGGAATCTGGAATCGTCGCCCGAGTTGATTGCTCTGAAATTTCCAACGAGAAATCTAATTGGAATCTGGACTTGGAGCGCGATCTTTTATTCCAACCCCCGGCGTCGCTACCCGACGCCGGTGTAGCTTTCGCGTCGTGTTGAGGTAACGTTTTGCACCCCTAGGACCCCAAACCCAATTGCATGCTAATCAAGACTAAAAATCAGTATTTTTAAAGTATTTTAAATGTTTTAGCAATCACTAATCAAGATTAATAAAACGGATGTAGGCCGGTGGACTTGTGCACGTAGGAATCGTGACTTTGGACTCGTTGGACGGTGTTTTCTTGACGTGATAGTTGCAGGCAAGTGAAACTTGCCAACTCTTGTGTAGGGCCATGTTTTTAGGCCACTTACTTGTTTTTAGCGTAAAAGAGACTAGTCAGTGAAATGATAGCTGGCTAGACGCCTACTTGATCTAGTTTGACAACGAAACTAGATCCGTCACCTAATTGATCTAGCTTGACAACGAAGCTAGATCCAACCCTTAAACTTGTTGTTCATGCATGCTAAACTGTCACATTTACTTTCCTTACCTGTACGCTGTACTTTAACTGACATGTCATGTCATCCATGCATTGAATGTTGCATCCGTAGCACACGCTACATACTTGTACTTGCTTGTCCCGGGCTAGGTGCACCCTTATGCCATACTTGTTAAAGACACTTCCTGGCTCGTGATCCAGAAGCGAGCATTACCGTTCGGGGGTAAGGCCCTGGCTCGACACACGTGGAGGGGTAGGGTTGAGCGACCACTCAGCGTAAAAGTGTGCCCGTACAGCCTCTTTAGCTGTAAGGCGTGAACTCTGTGCACGAGGTGCTTACTTTTCTTGTCTTGTACTTGTCTTGTGAATGTCATGCCATGCTCATACTTTTCCTCGCTTTACTTTACCTGTTGCACTCATACTTTAACTGCCATGTCATTTGTATCATGCTAGAACTGCTAGGTTGCTTTACTTTCAGTTTCACTTGCACAAGTCTCCCAGACTTGCTGACATGTGCCCCTTGCTCTTTTGGGTGTCACATGTTAGACCCTGAGCCAGAGACAGTCGTTGAGGACGAGGTGTTTGCTGACGCTGAGCCTGAGCCTACGTTCGTCGAGGAGTACGAGGACACCGGAGACCAGTCTTAGTGACTGTGGAGTTACTTTTACTTTAGCTTGCTGTTAGTTGTCGGTGCTTGCACCATTTCCTTGTTTTCGTACTTTGTACTTTTTTTGGCCATGCTGGGCCTCTTTTAGACTCTTTTATTTTTAGCCTGGTGGCTTTTTCTGCGATGTTGAGATTTATTATTATGGATATTCTGAGATGTTGTTTTGTCTCTTTCGTTATTATTATCTTTGTTTCGTTTCGCGTTGCAAGGACCTGCAGTTTAAAAGTGATTGACGCTTATCGGACTTGCAGCTTTGTAGCTTCAAGTCTGAGCGGACCTTCTCACGCTTCGCCTCCACGTTTTTGGGAAGCGGGGCGTGACAGTTCATTCCTTTGCCATAGAGCAAGAATCGACCAAGCATAGCAATAATGATATATAAGTCAATAAGAGACATTGGTTTCATTTAAAAAGATATCAGATCAATGATTCGAATAACAATAACAAAGATACTTAGCTTTCAAGAAGAAATCCAATCCAAATACAAGCTTTATATCCAAGAGGGGGCCTAGGGCATGGCCTAGCCTCTAAAAAAGTCTCCAAAAAATTAATAGGAAGCCTCCCTCAATGACGGCTACAAAGTTGTATTTATAGCTGATGTGTCCATATTTTACACCTTTTTCATAGCATCATGACATCGCATTCCATTCCATTTTCGCATTCAAATCCCATATTTTCCTACGATATCGCATTTCTAACGTTATATTCGAGTTTCGTATCGTAGTGTTTTATGAATTTTCAGGGATTTTGGAGCGATTTGGGACCCGACCTGGGTATGGACACATCTAACACGCCCGTGAGCTCATTGGCGAAGCTCTACATGAGTTCGCCGAGTTTTGGGAGCCATGGGAGGAGTGGAGGAGAGAGCAAGTGGAGAGGAGGAGCTTCAGATGCTCCAGGAAAGAGTTTCCCAGGCGACTCGACCGAGCAGAGCAGCTGCTCGGTCGAGCAGATGAAAAATGAAGAAGAGATCAGATACGCAGCGTGCTCGGACCGATCACTCATGGTGCTCAGTCGAGCATCCCCTAATTCCTACGCCTGACTAATCCCTTGCATAGCCCGAGCAGCTTCTTCATCGATCGAGTCAGCTATCTGCTCGACCGAGCATAGCTGACTCGGGCCGAGCAGACAGAGTGATGATTTTGGAGGAGCGCGATTTACTGTCATGCTCGATCGAGCAATACATCTGATAGGACCGAGCGGCCGACCGAGCAACTCACTGCTCGACCGAGTCACTGACTCGATCGATGATGCTGAAGGCCATTTTTGGAAATATTTTTCGGCCGTCTGTTGCGTGCTTGGTGGAGTGAAGTGTGGGCTGTGACATCGTTTCGAGGGAGCGATTCATTTTTTTAGTTTTTGAATTAATTTCTAGAGAGAGGAGATTAGAGAAAAATATTTGTTAGATCTAGAAAAAACTCTGGAAGATTATTGGATTGAATTTCTGGAAGTTTATTTGCTATTCTCGCATTTGCGAATCTTGGTTTTTCGTTAGATCTATTGTTCGCTGTAAGTTATTTAACCTTCATCCTATCAATTTGCCATGATGTTTTCTCTCTTAAAAATTGTATTTTTATTCGTCAATATCGCCATGAGTGAGTAGTCTTTTCTAGGGTTGATGGGTTAGCCCTAAGACCCTAGGGGGAGAAGTAGATCTAGATCCCTAGGTTGAATTGGGGATAAAATGGGAGTATTTCGGTCGATCCTACCGAATCCCTAGGATAACCCGTACTGAAATCATGCCACAGTCTATGGAATTGATGTGCTTAAGGGGTATCCTTAGGGTTCGAATAGGAAAATCGGTGGATCCAACCAAGGCTCGTGACCATGCCCAGCTCGTGCCTTGAGGGGACCCACCGACGAACTATATCGCTACGGTGAAGTCTACCGCAATTATGTCAACGAGAGCCACCGAAATACCTCGCGATTCTAACCTACGAGAGTGATACGAATCGGGAGATTAATCTCCTAACCCTAATGCAACATAAGGATCCTATTGCAACATCGATCCCTAATGGTCTTAGCGGTGATCCGTAATACCATAGTCCTTTTTATTCTCGAAATCAACAACAACACCACCACAACCAATTCTCTCAACCCGACAGATATCTCACTTCAAGATATAAAAGTAAGCTGGGAACTCAAATACACTGTCACCGTCCCTTGGGATTCGACATCCTTTATACTATAATTTGACACCGTCCGCTTGCAGATAGAGCCCGGAATTGACACCTAGGGGCTATACCTCACCTGGAGACCGTGACACCGCCGGGTGGAATCTAGGTGCAGGTTTCGTGTACATCAAGTTTTTGGCGCCGTTGCCGGGGACGGCAATAGTGTTATCTCAGTTTATTTTTACTTTGAGAAGTTTGCTAGCAACTCTAATCATTCCTTATCTCCCCACCATTTTTATTCTTTTATTTATTACCATGCTACTAATGGTATTTGTCTGAGTTGTTTTGGTGCATGACCACTCGCTTCGGGGCATTAAATCAAGAATTATTGTTCGACCACGAGATCGAGAAAACGGCAAGGGCTCTGAGGGCCTCAAAGCAGAAATCAATCTCCCTCTGCCCAGATGGCAGATAATAATACTCCTCCACCTCGCACCGGGTCCATCAGGGACCATACGAAGCCTACATTTGGAAACAATTCTTCTATCCTTAGACTGCAACTGGCGGCGGTGAGCTTTGAGCTGAAGACGGGGCTCATAAATTTGATGGAGCAGGATCCCTTCCATGGGCATCCTCATAAGATGCCCAATCACCACATCGACACTTTCCTAGCAAAGTGTGACACTTTCAAAGCTAAGGATGTGAGTGATGATGCTGTCAAGCTGTGGCTTTTCCCATTCACCCTGAGGGATAAAGCATCGTACTGGCTACGGGCCCATCTGCCCAACCATTTCACCATGTGGGAGAAGTTGGCACTCGCCTTTGTGGATAAATTCTATCCACATTCGAAGACGGTACGGATCCGGGGAGTAATTTCAAACTTCAAACAGCTCCCACAAGAATTCCTTTATAAGGCCTGGGAGAGATTCAAGGACCACCAGCATCAATATACTCATCACAGGATCCAGCCTTGGGACTTGGTGCAGAGTTTTTATAATAGGTTGCAGTCCAACACCAAAATGATAATTGATGTTGCTGCACATGGTGCCCTGCTTGACAAGTCTCCTAAAGAAGCTATAGACCTGCTAGAGCATATGTCAGCCAATAATCATCAATGGAGTGACGAACGGACCATTGTGACCCGGACACCCGAGGTCAAAGCTGTCAGCCATCTCGATTCTCATATCGAGAACTTGTGCAAACAGGTGGCCAGAATTGAACAGCGCTTGGACTCGATCCCGGTGACCACTAGCACCTCTGCTTATCATCATGCAGAGGATTATGCAGATCAGGGTTACATTCCTGGTGAAGCACATTATGATGGTGCTGAATTATTTGAGTCTGTGCAGTATACCCAAGGAGAGGGACAGAATCAATGGCAACACCGAGCTGCTCAGAATCATCCAGGGTTTTCTTACGGAAACCCAAGTGGAGGGCTACAACCTCCATAATTCTAGAGACCGCCACCCCCTCCTCAGCAACAACAAGTGCAGCCACATAATCAGTAGCAGAATGGGTTTAGGCCAGCTGGGCCTTATCGACCGTCGGGTTATCAGTTAAATCGCCCATATCAGCAGGGCTATGCACCGAATCCGCCTCGATCTAATCTGGAGGCAACGTTGGAAACATTTATGAGTGGTCAAGCTCAGTTCAACCAGGATACTTTCACCCAGTTCAAGAGTATAAATACTTCGCTCGATGAACTGAGAGGCTAGATGTCACAGCTTCTGAAGAACCAAGGGAGGCTGCCTTCGCAACTAGAGCCAAATCCATGGGCCCAAGCGAATGCTGTGGTTTCTGTCACCACACATGGAAGACAGGCGACTGACCCCGTTATGATCCCGGTTGTGAACAAGGAGAGAGTTATTACTGAAGAGGCCGTTATTAACGGTGATAAAGAAGAGGCTACTGAAGAGCTTGCAAAGAACGAGGAGAAGGCAGACCCACCATCCATCACACCTATGATAACGCAATCTCACGTTGATGTTGCAAAGAACAAAGTAAGTCGACCTCCCCTGCCATATCCTCAGAGGTTGGCTTTGGCTAAGATGGAGAAGAAATACTCCAAATTCATGGAGCTGTTGAAGGGAATCCATCTAAATATTCCATTCGTGGATGCCATCACAGAGATCCCCATCTATGCAAAGTTCTTAAAGGACCTGATCACGGGGAAGAGGAAGCACGAAGAGATAAAGCTACTGGAGGACTTTACCTCCGGTATAAAGAATCATCTCCCCCGGAAGCTACCAGATCCATGGAGCTTCACCGTTCCATGCTCCATCGGAGGGATGCCCATCAGCCGAGCCTTGATCGATCTAGGGGCGAGCATCAGTTTGATGCCGCTTTCTATATTTGAGAGATTGCAGACTGGGAGCGAATTAGGGCCGACGAATATGTCCATACAGCTTGTGGACCATTCGATCACATACCCTGTGGGCATAGCCAGGGATATCATTCTCTAGATACATCCTGGGTTGTGTGTTCCCGTTGACTTTGTCATTATGAACATGCCCGAGGGAGGGAGCTCCCAGCTTATACTTGGCCGTCCATTCATGGCGACGGCCGGAGTCTTGATTGATGTTCGAGAAGGGACTCTCTCGTTGAACGTGGGTAACATCAAAGCTGATTTCAGGCTGCAGAAGACAATGAGGGAGCACATTCGTGAAGAAGGAGCTAGCTACTTGGAGCTCCTGGAAGACAAAGAAGTAGCAGATTGTTCTTCTGAGGGGGTCATGAAGGACCTAATAAGAACATGAGTTGACGAAGACGGCGACCCAAGCTACCATAAAGTGGTCGTCGCCTACATCCGAGTGTTAGATGAAGAGCTTTTGAATCGTTCTCTGCATTGTGAAGAACCGGGGGCCATAGGCTACGCAAAGGAGAAGCTTGAAGTAGACGGACACCAAATGCCGCCAGATTGCACCATTGGAAAGAACGATGCGCGAATTCCACGCGCACTAAACGACTATTGATGAATCAAAGGGATTCGAGCTCATGACTAAAAACGAGCGCTTATTAGGAGGCAACCCAATCTCTTGTATCTTAGACTATCTTTTTCAATTTCTTGTTTTTAGTCTACCTATTTAAGAAAACCACACAAAAACGTCGTTTATTTCCCGTAAAACTACAAAACCATAAAACTTGATGAGTTCTTCCTCTTTACAGGTTAAACATGAGGGGGCATGCAAATCGACATTTTAAACGGAAGGAAGCTGGAGGAGAGCAGTAGATTTGAAGAGAAAACCAAAGAAAAGGGAGCAAAAAGAAACAGGTGACTCGACCGTGCAGCCACTCTGCTCGGTTGAGCAGAACAGGCACGAGGACAAAGAGAAAAATATCACTCTGTTTACACGGTCCGAGCGGTATTTGCTCGGTCTGAGTAACAAGCGACTCGACCGAGCAGCCGCCTGCTTGGTCGAGTAGAACATGCTCTAGAGTATTTGAAGGAAACAACGTTCTGTCTACACTGCCCGAGCAGTATTTGCTCGGTCCGAGTAACAAGCGACTTGACTGAGCAACTGCCTGCTCGGTCGAGTAGAACAGGCTCTAGAGTATTTGAATGAAACGACGTTCTATCTGCGCGGCCCGAGCATACCCTGCTCGGTCCGAGTGATGATCTATTCACGCGAGCAGCATACTTCTCGGTCGAGAATGCGAGAGAGTACTCTTAAACTATTTATTTTTTTCGTGTCCGACTTGATCGAGTCAGTTTGCCCTATTTTCAATGGGCCCCACCTCCAAACAAGTTGGGTTTTTAACCCAACTCGTTTTCATTTTAACCCTAAAGCGCCCAAAATTACCCTAAGCTCAGAAATTATCCCCGAGCAAACCCCTCTCACACCCTGCTCGATTCCCCCCAGGTCGCCGTCGCAGCCTCCCGTTTGTAATGCCCTGCTAAGTTACAGCACAAGTACTAGAGGGGGGGTGAATAGTACTTTAAAATAATTAAGAGGCTAATTCCTAATCACCTTGTAAACTCTACCAAACAATGCAGAAATGCGGAAATGTAAATGTTAGACAACAAAGAAACAATCGCAAACAAGCAATATTACTGGGTTCGGATCCACCCAAGTCTTCCCGACTTGTTCCCGGTGATCCTACGTCCCAACCACCTGGATCACTTCCGGATACTTGAGTTAGAAACCCTAACTCAAGATTTCTACTATGAAATACTTGTGAAAAACCTTCACAAGTCAAATCATACACAAATAAAACTGTGACTCCCACAACCCGGGATCACAAACACACTCTCACAACCGAGAGCGAATCACTTACAATATCAAAGTAAACTGAAATAGAAATTGCTTACCGACAAAATCCTATGCCTTGAGTATAACTTACGATTTAGGGCAAAACGGATTTTGGGGAAGATGAAGAGGCACCAAACCCTAGCTCCAAGATGAAGATCAGCGATGGAGAGCTATGAGGTAGTTGGTGACCTAGGATCAAGCACTTGGCTTGGAAGGCTCACAATCAATGAATCTCTCTTTTGAAATAAGAGTGAGAAGAGATTCAAGATTGGAAAGAAAGAGCTTTGAATGAGGAATGAATGCTTTCTCTTTGATCTCTAAACTTCTCTTAATATCAGCCTTGAGTGCAATGAATGCATCTCAACAAGTATATATAGGTTAGAGGAAAGAGAGAGAGAGAAAAATGTTTCAATTAAAGCTCCAACGGCTCTATTCTGAACCAAACTAGTCGGTCAAAGAACAACTACTGACCGACTAGTTCATCAACTAGTCGGTCAGTCAATTAACATGAACCGACTAAGTGGTGAACAGGGAATAGGTCGAAGTTCAGACTAACAGAACTAGTTGGTCAAAGCACACTTGCCAACCGACTAGTTTCATAACTAGTCGGTCGGTGAGTTAACTTAGACCGACTAAGAGATAAAACAAATAGTCTGAGAACAAATTTATTTAGTCGGTCCAAGAACAAAAGTTGACCGACTAGTTCATCAACTAGTCGGTCGCCAAATGTACCTGGACCGACTAACGACAAACAGTAACTTGGCATGTACAGTAGAAGCTCAACTAGTCAGTCTAAGAAGGATCACTGACCGACTAGTTCACCAACTAGTCGGTCGGTGATTCAACGTAAACCGACTAACTGTAAACAGTAAAGAGCTATGATTTGAGAAGGCAAACTAGTCGGTCCAAGAAGCATTGCTGACCGACTAGCTCACCATCTAGTCGGTTGGTTCTTCTTCTTGAACCAACTAACATGCACAAGAAGTCGTGAAACGAAGCGCGATGCTTCAGAAAAGTTAGTATGGACTTCTTACAAGTTCCTTGCTCTAAGATAGGAGCGTTATGAAGATTAAAACGTAAGACCTACTCAAGGCTTAACATTCTACTGAACGAAGCTAAAAGACAATAAATAAAACTTGACGAACCGTCTTCGAAAGCTTCGATCCGAATCTTCATGACTTCTAAAATGGTCCAAAAGCTTCAACGAAGCTTTAGGCATACGATCACGTGCTTTGAGAAGTCTTGAGACATCGCTTTGGATGTTCATATGAATTTGGCGACGATCTCCATAACTGCGCTCACAAATTGTTAGTTCACGATATATTTATGTTTGTTCATCATGCAAAACCAAATCCAGGGAGTCCAATATCCAACACCGTTCCTTTACCTGCGTCGCTGACCGCGCCTCCATCTTCGGTCAATTTCCCCCCTCTCTTCTCTATCTATCCCCTCTCTCTTTCCTATCCTTTCTGAGAAACGACAGCCACCGCTGGAGCCACCGCCGTCGATAGCGCCTCTGACCTCAAAACCCCCCGTCGTTGCCCCCCATCCTCCTCCACCCCCCTCTCTCATCGTGCCACACAAACCCCCCCAATCGCCCGGTCATCGGTGCCCTGAAATGGCTCCTGCTGCTCGATCGAGCACTCACAGTGCTCGATCGAGCAGCCAGCCTCTTCTCGACAAAATCAGCAGTTGACCGAGCAGCAAATGTGCTCGGTCAGAATTTCCCAAACGAGCAGCACATCTCGGACCGAGTAGTAGATCTGCTCGGTCGAGCAACTCCATTTCAGCATTTCCCCTATTTTCGACTTTCTAATACTGATGTTTTTATTGTTTCTATTTCAGGTACGGATTGCCTACATCAGTAGCCACTACCGGGATTAGCTTGGGGGAGATCTTCGCATTCGCATCGCTCGTTCAGTCGGTACACTCTTTCCTCTATTTACTTTTTGTACCGACGCATCATATTGCCATCTCCACGATGGTCTGCACTAGAGGAGCCACCACCCCTCCCATTCATGGGAAGATGCCGACTCCTGGTTCCCCCTCTTCCCAAGCCACACGTCGCATTCGCCTCACCACTACCACTACTATCCCCACCTCTACCATCCCCACCATTACCACTCCTATCCCCACCACTACCATCCCCACCATTATCGTGCCTATCCCCACCACTACCGAACCTATCCCCACCAATGCATCCACTGTCCCTTCCTACCCCGCTACCACCACCGAGACTCTGCCGCCACCTGTGCAGACTTACGGGATCACTTTTAGTGAAGACACGCACCGTGAGCGCTTTGTTAGGCTCTCGTAGCATCGTCTTGTCCCCACTGTTTTCATAGACATCCCTACCCTCCGCTCCCATGGACTCCTGCATGGAGTCCATGGATTGTATCGCACGATCGGCTTCGATCGTCTCTTAGGTGTGCACGCCCCCACTTACACACACCTCACCTTGGAGGCCTTGAGCTCCATCACCCGCACCCCTGCTGGCGATGGCATCACTTTCCATCTCATGAGCGTGGTCCACTTCCCGCAGGGCGCCTATATCGACCCAAAGAGCACCTTTCTCCTTCTATGCACCTCCCGGGCCAGGGACAATGCATCCTCAGCATACTTGGCCGATCTCTCGATGACAGCCAGAGCCTCCATCAAACTTTCCACCTCCGAGGGGAGCTCTGCAACTCTCAGTTTGAACTGGTGCACCTCCTTGGCTGATTGCTCAGCTGCCTCAGCCCTCAGGCACTCCTGCGCGAAGGCCGCCTCAAGACCGTCTACCTTCTCCGAGCGGGCCGATGCACCTCTACAGCAAGAGTTGACACCTGCGAGACCGAAGAGGTGAATGTCACCTCAACAAAATAGAAGTAGAAGAAGAAAGGGACCGACATGCTGGATGTGCCATACCAGAGCGTCTGCCAGTTTCCTGGAAGGAACCCCCTCTAACAAGGAGCGGTCACTCGGAAGGACAGATCCATGTGCCAGCTGGACAGCTGCGCCAGCTGGACCACTCTCACTCTTCTTCTTCTTTCCGTCGAGACCTTCAGACCATGAGTGAGAGCGTCTCTTCCTCTCTCCCTGATTCCTGGTTAACACACAAGAACCCTGCTCAACGGCCGCCACGGCCCCCTCTCCGAGGTCGAGACTGGCGGGAGCATCAATCTGATCCACTACGAAGGCAGAAGGTTCGGCCGTGCCCAAGGGCGGAGGGGGATGAATGCCCACCTGCCTTGACACCCCAATTGGTGGGTTGCCTACAAGAATTTTCTCCCCCACAGTGCAACCAAGCCCATGGCCAGATGAACTCCCCGACCATCCGAATATCCTCGTCGCCGAGGGTTGAGTTGCTGAACATCTTGACTGAAATCCCGACCCGCCATCTGAGCAAAAAAGATGAAAATCAGGGTAACAAGCAATGGAAAAAGCAGAATTTAAAAGGCCAATGGCTTTATACGGAAGGTAACTTCAAATCCAGGCCGTCAGAAGGAGACACGTGTCAAAGTCTCACAGAAGGTGACACTTCGAATCCTGCTCCCTAAGGGCGGGAGAATTCCAACTTCGTGCTACTGCCCTTCATTCAATGCGATTGCCTAGACTGAAGTGTACGTCAAATCCACACGAATCATATTCCTCGGGCCAAGCCGTCAAAACCCGAATGGCCCCAAGCGATGGCGGGTAGTTGATCCAACACACTCAAATTGGGCTATGACAGAACGAGTCAATTCCTTGATACAAGCCCTTGGGCATTGTCGGAATTAGGTACAAGCCCAAATTGTACCATAAAACCCCAAATTTTTATGCCCGTTGTGAGCGTTGATGGCCCATTGTGCACTGATTAGGAAGTTTTGCTCATGGTTAATTGTAGAAAGTTTCGCTCAGTGCGCATAACTATCATTTCTGTTGCCCGTTGTGCGTGCTGAGCAATTTTGTATGGTGATTAATTAGTGTCCAAGTGTAAATGCAAGCTGATATAAATAAAATTATCACCTATACAGAATAAAGAAATGGAATTGTATAGTGATACATGTGTTTTACTATATCATAATTGCAACCAACAGTACATTAAACCCCACGTTTTTGGGTAAGCATGGATAAATCATAAACACTAAACTAGTATCGACAAAGAAGCTTATAAACCCTATGAAGCGAATAAACCCTATGTCTGTACCTTTTCGATCTTTTGTAAGGGTTACGGATCGTAATCAAGCACTGATTAAAATACAGACAATGTTAATAATTACTCAACGTGTACAACGGCTAATAAATTTACCCATGCACATATGAATGTGGAATGAAAAAAATGGTTGTGTGTGGTGAGCAACTGTGAGTTTTGAGTGGTTGTGGGCGGTGATCAATTCTGAGTTTTGAGTGGTTATGTGCAGTGAGCAATTCTGCGGTTTGAGTGTTTGTGTGCGCTGAGCAATTACCCCATGTTGTTAAGGGGCCGTACCCGTGTATCCACATTGGCCCCCGTGATTCGTTCTCGAGGAATAACACTGATCGCGGCCGAATTATGAGTACTTTCATTTAATGGGGCACGGTGTTCGGAGCATCTGATTTGATTCATGTCGCCAAAAATTCTTGCCTTCAGTTGATCTCAACCGTTCATTTTGGCAAATTTCTGACACGTGTCGATTATTATGTACTATTCCTAAGCGTAATAAAATAATCTGGATTTGTGAAGCCAATGGCTTTTGCACTCTGATCTCTGGTTAACTCGAGGAAATCTCATCTTTTTCTTATTGCTTCCAGCAAACAAAAATGGCGGGCAGAGCATACAGAGATTTGACTTCAGAGCTAGAGTGGCCTATGAAGAAGGCCATAAGAGGAAGATGGCTGAGGAGGAAGAGAGGGAAGAGGAGGAATCGAAGGTATCGGGGCACCTCATTCTGGAGTTGGGGAAGGCTGGATGCTCCTCAAGTCAAGCTGCTGGGTCTTTGAAGGCGGCTCCTTCTGATCCTCGAGTTGGGACCGAATCGTCTGCATCCTGCCATACGATGAATGGCCATACGAGGACATTGTTCATCCGGTCCCTTCCGTCGGCCCCATATCTCCAGAGTTCCGCCACTTTCTGTTGTCGAACCACATTTCGTCTGGCCATCATGGGGAGATTCAGGGGGAGAACTATTGGCCCCCCGTTTGTCGTGGGGGTGGACGAGTCGGTCCTCCTGGACTTTGGGACGGGGGCTCGTCTGGCGAAGAATATCACTCTGCCAAGGGACTTCGAATTCCTGCATGGGGTCGATCTTGAGACGATGGTCACTTCTTCGTTCACAGTGGCCTTCAGGTTCGTTGCCACTGGGCCTTCCTTATTTGCTTCCCCTTCTGGTTTTGCTGATTGTCGTTGTAACGACTGGTTTTTCATGTGTTTGGATTTTCTGTATCATATATGTGTTTTGGTGGATTTTCTCTTTATGTGTGATTTTCCATCTCCGTAGCTTTCGTTTTCGATCGTTTCGTCGTGATTTTCTAGCTTCGTCCTTAGATCGTTGAGCTTGGGGTAAGTCACTCATGACGAGATCCATATCGACCATATCTTAGAGATTAGATTGATCTTAGAAGCCATAGGGATCTTCCTGGAGCTTCGCGCTTCAATTCGGCACTTTTCGTGCACGTTAGTTGGTTCAAGAAGGGGAACCAACCGACTAGATCGTGATCTAGTCGGTCGGCAACTCTTCTCGGACCGACTAGTTTACGTTAGTCATTTTTTAGCCAAGTTACTGTTTACTCTTAGTCGGTCTAAGAACAACCACCGACCAACTAGATGTGAAACTAGTCGGTCAGAACTTGCTCTCAGACCGACTAGTTCCTTCGATTAATTTTACCTAAGTTACTGTTTATCGTTAGTCGGTCAATGAACACTCACCGACCGACTAGGTTGCAAACTAGTCGGTCGACGGGCCTTCACAGACCGACTAATTCAAATTCCCAGATTTTATTCTTTTTCGCTGCTTGATCTTATTCGGTCACAGTAAAATGACCGACCGACTAGTTCTTAAACTGGTCGGTCAGCCACCCTTCTTTAACCGACTAACCGCTGTAGAAACCCTAGGTTTTGCCCAGCCACCGCACGATACCTATTTAAACCCCCCAATCCTTTTTCTTTCTTCTTTCATTACTTCTGAGCCTCCTTCTTCCCCCAAATCATCATCCATCTTCGCCTAGCCTTTCCCCTTCATCCCTGGAGCCCCCTCTCACCACCATTGCACCGGCCACCTCCTCTAGGCCGTCGGCCAACCCCCAAAACCCCTCAAAACCCCATTTCTCCAAGATTTCCTCGCCGTTTCAGATCTGAGCCATAACTCTCCGGATCGTACTTCTGTTGCCGTGCTTGCTCGGCATTGTTCTTCCGCTACGATACGGTAGTAAATCGATCCTTTAATATTCTCATAAACCACATGGTGATTTTGTTAAACCCTAATAAAAATGGATATTAGACATCGTAGACTCGATTATTAGATGGGATTGAGTGTTGTTCTAATGTTTTTTTGCCATGGCAGCGATCCCATCTCCGTAGGTTAACATTTCGTGACGTGCCTCATCGATCGTCATCCTTGGTGTCAAGCAAGTGAAACTTGCCACTTAGGGTTTTAGGCCATGCCTTAGGCCTTTTGCTTGTTGTAGGCGTAAAAGAGACTAGGCGACGAAATGATACTCGCCTAGGCGCAAATTTCAGGATCTAGCTTGACAACGAAGCTAGACCCGACTCCTTTTACTATTTTGTACTTGCTGTCATCCATGCATCTTAACTGCCATGTTTAATACTTTAACTGTACGCCTTACACTACTACTTGCCATGCCATGTCACCTATGCCTTGTATGTTGCATTCGTAGCACATGCTACATACTTGTACAAATCTGTGTTTCCGGCTAGGCACCTGCTATGCGGGCATAACCCTACGCCATACTTGTTAAAAACACTTCCTGGCTCGTGATCCAGAAGCGAGCATTACGTGTTCGGGGGTAAGGACCTGGCTCGATACACGTGGAGTGGTAGAGATAAACGGTCACTTGAGCTTAGGAGTTGGCCCGATAAACCACTCTAGCCAACATGCAGAATCTCTGTGCACGACGTGTTTACTTGACGTGTTCACTTGCCGTGATTTACTTGACTTGTACTTGTCCGTGTTTATACTTGTAAGACTTGTCATCCATGTCATACTTGCTACTTGTTACTTGCACCTTACCTTGTTTGTCACTTCCATTTTATACTTGCCATGCTATGCATCATACTATAACTGCTAGGTTGTTAGTTTACCTTCCTTTTTAGTTTCCTTGCCCAAGTCTTTTAGACTTGCTGACATGTGCCCTTTGCTCTTTTGGGTGACATATGTTAGATCCTGAGCCTGAGGTTGCTGCTGAGGACGTGGTGTTCACTGACGCTGAGTCAGAGCCCTCGTTCATTGAGGAGTTTGAGGACACGTGAGATCAGTCGTAGAGACTGTTTGTGTTGTCGTTTAGACTGCTTTAGTTGTCGGTGCGTAGCACCAAATGCTTTGTTATGTCGTCTTTTGTTGGCCATGTTTTGGGCCTTTAGACTCTTTCTTTTAGCCTGGTGGCTTCTCTGCGATGTTGGAATTTATTATTATGGATATTCAGAGATTTCTCTTTTGTCTCATTTCCTTATTATTATTTTTGTTTCATTTCGCGTTGCAAGGACCTGCTATTAAAGTTGATTGACGCTTATCGGACTTGCAGCTTTGTAGCTTCAAGTCTGAGCGGACCTTCTCACGTCTCGCCTCCACATCTTTGGGAAGCGGGGCGTGACAGGTTTTGTTGATGGCCCATGCAGGTCACCGTCTTGCGACTATGAATTAACTGAACAACGATAATAACGTAATTTCCATTAAATAAATTACAACATTCAAGTCATTAAGCTTTGAGTCTAATTTTTGGTCCGTTTCTATGGCGCTAGATGGCTAGAAGACGTCAGACCCGAGCTGGTGGTGGATCTACTCTGAAGGCTTGCTATTTCTACGGCAAGACCGGGCACGTCAAGGAGCAGTGCAGAAGATTTCTAGGTCATTGTTTGGTTTGTGGTGGTGCTACTCATTCTGTGAAGGATTGTCGGCATGCAAATCAACTACGGAAGGCATCGGATAGAGTTCCGCAGCAGCAAGCACCGGAAGCTGGGCCGAGTCAGAAGGTGTGCTATCATTGTGGCAAGATTGGTCATAAGAAGGAACAGTGCAGGCGGAAGCTGGGCCAGTGCTTGATTTGTGGCACCGCAGCGCATACCTTAAAGGACTGTCTTAGAGCTAAGCATCTGGGGAAAGTGCCAGTCAGAGCTCAACTACGAAAAGCACCCGTAGCTGTTAGACGTGGGGCAGACCTTGTTCCACAGAAGCAGGCTTTTCGGCAGGCTCTTCCGCTGAGGAGGCAGGCTTCCCTGATGACTGTAGTTGAGGCTGAGACTGTGGATGAGGTTATTGTAGGTAACCCTCAGTCTAGTTGCCTTCTTTCCTTAGACAGTCTTGTTTGTTAGAATATGTTTGGTTGCTTGAATATGTTATGTTTGCTAGAATAGGGTTTGATTGCTAGGCTGGTTGTTAGGTGTGATTTTGGTTTGCACATTTCTGGCACGAGTCCTCTTGACTCTGGTGCATCAATGTGCATTATATCCCGAAGCTTCGTGAAGAAGAAATTCTTGATGACTACCCCCCTCTTCTTAAATATTTAATTCCTCCCTATTCGATCGAGTTAAAATCCTTTCGTAGATTTTGAAGTCTATTGGTTGAAATTTTTAATCTCGTAGCTTTTTGCTAACCAATATTTCTCGTATTTTGGTTTTAAAAATTTACTACAATTTTGATTACTTTAGAATATCTTCCAAGATAAATAGAACTTCAATTATTTTCATATATCAGTCCTAGGTTCATTGTACTCGTACTTTAATATCTTGTATAAAGCAGTTGTTTGGCAAATCCGGGTCCCTCTAAAAAGTATTTTAAATATTATTTATTTGGAATTTCTTTTCAGTTTTAAAACTTGGAAGCATTTAGCATGGGCTTAAATTTTCACACTATAGTTGATCGGATTTCATTCTTTGAATTTCGAAATTTTTGCTGAAATATTATATTAAACTACTGCCGTATAATATTTTCGAACCTCTCCGTTGCAAATCTTGAATCTTCTGAAAGTATCTTTTCGATTTCCTTTTTCCTAAGTTTAAATTTGTTCGAAATTTTAAATATATATATACTTATACTTCATGCTCTTTCGTTGACTTAAAAACCTCTAAAACTTTTGTCGAAATCTGGAATACTAACCCATTGTATTTTGCCAGCCTATACCTTCCGTACCCATGAAAACACCTTGTCCCTTCTTATATAAATTTTATTCTGAACCGTACTTTTATTTTACCCAATTCGATTTATAATTTTCCCTTCTTATTTATGCCATACAAATGACTCATCTATTTCCTTTAATATACTTTTCAAGTCACATATGATTTCAGCTTCCAACAAGCCAAAGTTGTGCTCATCATTTCCCCTATTTCAGATTATTGTGGAATTACTATTTCGTAACCATTTTCTGACCTGGACCTTCCATAATTTGGTTTTAAAGCTTATTACGAATTTTGATAAACCTACTACTAAGTTTTCCGTTCACCATACATGCTTTTAGAATAATTTCTAAACTAAATTGAATTTCAAATATTTTTATATATCCGTACTAGGCTCGTTAGCTCGTATGTTAAGAGCTTTGTGTAAAACGATTTCTTTTTGGTAAAACCTGGTTACTCTAAAAGTAGTTTCAATACTGATTATTTAAGTTTTTCCTGGCTTAAAGACTTTGAAAGTATTTAACATGAGTTTAAAATTCTTCAATTAATTTAATTTCATTTCAAAACTTTTGCCAACATTATTAAATCACTGCAGTTTAATATTTTCTAAAACTACGTCCTTAATATTCGTATGAATAATTTACTTTTTAAAATATCTTTCGATAAGCCAATAAACCATTTTCTCTTACTATGTATATTTCACTTAAACTTGTTTCGAACAACTTGTTTTATCGATCTCCAAATATTTTTATACAGATGAGGACTCCAACTTTTGAAGTACGGCAGTTTTCAATTTCCCCGTATTTTAGCTTATGTTACTTACACTATTTTATTTCTGTATCCTATAAAAGTATCGCTACACCTCCCTTTCCTCTACCTAAACATTCACAAGTGGGTCGATGTTCCTAACCAAGTTGTCTCCTTGTTTTCGTCATATCTGAACTCGTGCTTATCGATCCTTCCCTCGTCACGCTTTCGACCTAGGTCTTCCTCTATTGTTTAGGCTTTAGTGCCCGTCTATGTCTGTGTCAACCCAAATTTGTTAGTAGGCCATTGGACCCTTGTGATGTTGTCGTGGTGCTTGTACCTAAGTTGAGTATGTGGGCTTGAATGAGTGTACTCCCGGTAGTATATTAATGATTGCCTATTGTGTGATATATACATACTCAGAGTTATTCATGATGTTATGAAGTTGTATGGGTGTTAGTATTGATAAGTGTGAGTAAGGATAGCTATTCCACTCTAGGAACGTTTGAGTATATGAATCAGTGTTGGATTATTTAATGAGACGTATGTAGTCGGAGATGCTTATAATGCTTGAAGTAATATGTTGGTAAATCTATGTGTTTGATGGGATCAATAATAATAGGTGTACGTATAGTTAAGCGAGTAGGCCTATTATATGACCTGTGTGCTTGTACGTGTGAGTATGTGCTCGTACGTAGATACATATTGTGATTAGACGTAAGTAGTTATGGATTGCTGCATGAATTATAGGTAATATACATATGGTAATAGGATTATAATTTTGATTGGTATTGCTTGCTTTTACGGGATGTCGTATGCGTGTATACCATGAGGTATACACGACTATTGCATACCGTAACTATGTATGTGTAGATGTATTGGTATACTAATTATAAGTAGTAGGATATGGTGTGAATATATGAGTTACATGTGCGTGACTATACGGTGAATGCATGTATTAGGGAAAGTATTATAATTATACGTGTGCTGAGGTCTGTACTATTACTATGGTATGTAAAGTGATTTAATTATGTGAGTGTGACTTGACTAAATATAGTGATTGATATTTTAGTATGTATGTGGTTATGTTGGTAGATGTAAATGTATTAGAGTGTGGTATTGGAATAGGTATAGATACCGTGTTATGTATATAAGTTTTTTGGTACGTGTTTCGAGTCTCACTCAAGCTTGAGTGGGTATACTCTAAGTATATTGTTATGTATGACTGTAGTTGCATATGGCGATGGTTGATGTATGTATAGTAATAAGGGTGTTGTGCCTGGTTGTGTTACACACATGATTGTGAGTCGCTATACCAGTATATAGTTATAGGTGTTGATCTTGTGGTATAGTTAATTACTAAGGACTTGCCGGTGTGAACGTATGTGTGCTAGCTAAACCAGGTGTGTTGTTGTGTTGAGTTGGAAATGGTATGATTGGTATATATATATGAATGAAATGTTAGCGTGTGTGGGTGTGTACCATGCACGGGTAAGTAAGTGCCTAGTTATAAGTTTTGGTGACTATGGTATATATGGCATGTCGCGAATATAGTTATAGGACCGTATGTGAGGTGAAAATATGGTGAAATATTTTCATGCGTTTGAGTGACTATATATTGTGAAATTATAAGTAGTGGTGAATGTATATTAGATATAGTAAAACATGATTCAAGTAATGGTATGGTGTGGCTACATATGTTGATGTGTTTGGTATTGGATGTATACTAGGAGATATAGGGAGTAGTGTATCCTTATTACAAGGTACATAGTTAGTTATCTATACGTGGTTTGAGTTATATGTGATGCAATTGGGATAGCTACTAGAGAGACTAGATATGTTAGAAAGTCCGAGGACGGACTTTATTTTAAGGTGGGGAGGATGTAACGACTAGTTTTTCATGTGTTTGGAT
Source organism: Scilla litardierei (assembly GCA_030789695.1). Classification (NCBI taxonomy): domain Eukaryota; kingdom Viridiplantae; phylum Streptophyta; class Magnoliopsida; order Asparagales; family Asparagaceae; genus Scilla; species Scilla litardierei. The sequence goes on from JAULAV010009852.1 coordinate 108,599, forward strand.
TTTCTATATCATATATGTGTTTTGGTGGATTTTCTCTTTATGTGTGATTTTCCATCTCCGTAGCTTTCGTTTTCGATCGTTTCGTCGTGATTTTCTAGCTTCGTCCTTAGATCGTTGAGCTTGGGGTAAGTCAATCATGACAAGCTCCATATCGACCATATCTTAGAGATTAGATTGATCATAGAAGCCATAGGGATCTTTCTGGAGCTTCGCCCTTCAATTCGGCACTTTTCGTGCATGTTAGTTGGTTCAAGAAGGGGAACCAACCGACTAGATCGTGATCTAGTCGGTCGGCAACTCTTCTCGGACCGACTAGTTTACGTCAGTCATTTTTTAAGCCAAGTTACTGTTTACTCTTAGTCGATCTAAGAACAACCATCGACCGACTAGATGTGAAACTATTCGGTCAGAACTTGCTCTCAGACCGACTAGTTCCTTCGATTAATTTTACCTAAGTTACTGTTTATCGTTAGTCGGTCAATGAACACTCACCGACCGACTAGGTTGCAAACTAGTCGGTCGACGGGCCTTCACAGACCGACTAATTCAAATTCCCAAATTTTATTCTTTTTGGCTGCTTGATCTTAGTCGGTCACAGTAGAATGACCGACCGACTAGTTCTTAAACTAGTCAGTCAGCCACCCTTCTTTGACCGACTAATCGCTGTCGAAACCCTAGGTTTTGCCCAGCCGCCGCACGATGCCTATTTAAACCCCCCAATCATTTTTCTTTCTTCTTTCATTTCTTCTGCGCCTCCTTCTTCCCCAAATCATCATCCATCTTCCCCTAGCCTTTCCCCTTCATCCCTGGAGCCCCCTCTCACCACCATTGCACCGGCCACCTCCTCTAGGCCGTCGGCCAACCCCCAAAACCCCTCAAAACCCCGTTTCTCCAAGATTTCCTCGCTGTTTCAGATCTGAGCCATAGCTCTCCGGATCGTACTTCCGTTGCCGTGCTTGCTCGGCATTGTTCTTCCGCTACGATAAGGTAGTAAATCAATCCTTTAGTATTCTCATAAACCACATGGTGATTTTGTTAAACCCTAATAAAAATGGATATTAGACATCGTAGATTCGATTATTAGACGGGATTGAGTGTTGTTCTAATGTTGTTTTGCCATGGCAGCGATCCTATCTCCGTAGGTTAACAATTCGTGACGTGCCTCATCGATCGTCATCCTTGGTGTCAGGCAAGTGAAACTTGCCACTTAGGGTTTTAGGCCATGCCTTAGGCCTTTTGCTTGTTGTAGGCGTAAAAGAGACTAGATGACGAAATGATACTCGCCTAGGCGCAAATTTCAGGATCTAGCTTGACAACGAAGCTAGACCTGACTCCTTTTACTATTTTGTACTTGCTGTCATCCATGCATCTTAACTGCCATGTTTAATACTTTAACTGTACGCCTTGCACTACTACTTGCCATGCCAAGTCACACATGCCTTGTATGTTGCATTCGTAGCACATGCTACATACTTGTACAAATCCGTGCTTCCGGCTAGGCACCTGCTATGCGGGCATAACCCTACGCCATACTTGTTAAAAACACATCCTGGATCATGATCCAGAAGAGAGCATTACGTGTTCGGGGGTAAGGCCCTGGCTCGATACATGTGGAGGGGTAGAGATAAACGGTCACTTGAGCTTAGGAGTTGGCCCGATCAGTGACTCTAGCCAACAGGCGAAATCTCTGTGCACGACGTGTTCACTTGACGTGTTCACTTGACGTGATTTACTTGACTTGTACTTGTCCGTGTTTATACTTGTAAGACTTGTCATCCATGCCATACGTGCTACTTGTTACTTGCACCTTACCTTGTTTGTCACTTCCATTTTATACTTGCCATGCTTTGCATCATACTATAACTGCTAGGTTGTTAGTTTACCTTCCTTTTTAGTTTCCTTGCCCAAGTCTTTTAGACTTGTTGACATGTGCCCTTTGCTCTTTTGGGTGACACATGTTAGATCCTGAGCCTGAGGTTGCTACTGAGGACGTGGTGTTCACTGACTCTGAGTCAGAGCCCGCGTTCATTGAGGAGTTTGAGGACACGTGAGATCAGTCGTAGAGACTGTTTGTGTTGTCATTTAGACTGCTTTAGTTGTCGGTGCGTAGCACCAAATGCTTTGTTATGTCGTCTTTTGTTGGCCATGTTTTGGGCCTTTAGACTCTTTCTTTTAGCCTGGTGGCTTCTCTGCGATGTTGGAATTTATTATTATGGATATTCAGAGATTTCTCTTTTATCTCATTTCCTTATTATTATTTTTGTTTCGTTTCGCGTTGCAAGGACCTGCTATTAAAGTTGATTGACGCTTATCGGACTTGCAGCTTTGTAGCTTCAAGTCTGAGCGGACCTTCTCACGTCTCGTCTCCACATCTTTGGGAAGCGGGGTGTGACAGTCGTCATCTGCAGGTGACCATTTACGGTTCATGTCTGTGCCGCAGGGCCCTCGACCTAATCGAGGGGCAGCATCGACTGGCGGCTGCCGAGAACCAGGCTTTTGAGCCTAGAGCTCAGGTGACGAAGCTGGAGGCGGACTTGGAGACAACCATGGCCGCCAAGGCCGTGTCAGATTGGGCAGTCTCAGAGGTGAAAGCCAGCTTCGCCTCTATGTCAATCACAAGTAAGAAGGTGGAAGCTCAGTGGGATAGAGAGCGATCTCAACTCCGTGCTGAGCTTGAGGCATCGAGGAAGGAGGTTGTTGACCTTCAGGTCAAGCTTCTCGAGAAGGGGCAAGAGGTCGATGCTTTCAAGGCACGAGCCACTGCCAAGATGGATAGGGTGGCAAGATGCATCGTCGGCCTAAATTTTTTGAATCATTACTTTATAAGACTGCTCTCGAGTGAGACATATGTAATTTGTCCAGAATTTAATGAAGGGAATTTTTGCAACAAACCCCGAGTGAGAGCATTTCTTCCTCGCCCCATGATTCTCGGTCGACACATGGGAACCCTACT